>CBVK0101647156.1:0-32863 GCA_900067695.1 Picea abies
CCGAGATCTACACTCTTTCCCTACACGACGCTCTTCCGATCTCACTTCAAGGAATATTTGTACAAATTTGTAATTTTTTTATTGGATGATATACTCATGTACTCAAGGATAGATGAGAAACATGAGAAACATTTAAGGATGGTGCTAGAAGTATTGAGAGAGAATTAGTTGTATTTAAATTTATGTGCATATTCTATCAAAGGAAGATTCATTACTTTAGAGATATTACTTCAGACGAGGGAATAGTAGTTGATCTTGAGAATATTGGGGCCATTAGAGGATGGATAGTACCAAATAATTTTATATAGGTCATATAATTCATGGGAGTTGAAGTTTATTATATAATATTCATTAAATATTTTTGAAAGATTGAAAACCAATTACTTCTTTGCAAAAGAAGGGTGTAAAATTTGAATGGACTTATGAGTGTGAAGAATTTTTTCAGCAACTAAAGAATATTTTTACAAGTGAACCAATACTGAATATTGCAGACCCAGATGAATATTTTGTTGTATGAACTGATGCATGCAAGGGAGGGTTTGGGGGAATCCTTATACAAAATGAGTATGTGATATGTTATGAGCCAAGAAAGTTTAAAGAACATGAGAGGAACTATGCCACACATGATTTATAATTCATAGTTATCATTCATGCATTGAAAATGTGGAGACATTATCTCATGGGTAGAAAATTTGAACTAAGAATAGAGCATAGTTCTCAAAGACTTTTTTTTGGAAAACCAACACTAAATTCCAAGAAAACTAGATGGATAGAATTTGTCAATGATTGAGTTTGAAGCAAAGAATATAAAATTCAAGGAGAACCAAGTGGTTGATTCACTTAGTGTTTGAGTGCATGAGATACATCTTATAGCCATTAGCGTGTACATGTCTAATTTAAAAGAAAAATTTTTAAAGGGTGCAAATTCTAGTCAACACTATTTGCAAATAAAAGAAGCATTACAACAAGGAAGTATTTAGAAGAAATTCAAAGATAATGAGCTGAAAGAGGATGGAGTCCTCATGTACAAGGGAAAGTTATATGTTTCAAATTACAAAGAGATGAAAAATATAGTGATGCAGGGAATGCACAATGTACCTTATGATGGGATCCCATGATATCAAAAATCAAATGAAGTTGTAAGAAGACAATACATTTTTCCATAAATCAAGAAATAGGTGTCTTATTACATAGCCAAATGACTAGAATGTCAAAAGGTAAAGGTTTCACATAGACATTTAGTTGGAATACTATAGCAATTTCCGATTGGACCTAAGTGGAAATGGGACATTGTGATAGTGTATTTTATTACTAATCTACATAGAATAGTGAGGAAGCATGATTCCATCATGGAAATGGTGGATAAATTAACTAATGTTGAACATTTTATTCCAATGAAGAAAACTCACAAGGAAACCAACATTGCAGTAATTTACATGAAGGAAATGCCAGGCTAAATGGTGTGCCTAAGGAAATTGTTTCTGACAGTAATCCCAAGTTCAGATCAGATTTCTAGAATGGGTTGTTTAAAGGATTTGCGACAAATCTAGATTAGTACAACATATCAACTAGAGTCAAACATACAAACAAATAGGACTAACAATGTAATTGAGGATATGCTAAGAATGTATGTAATAAAATAGCCTTCCAAGTGGAAAGACTACATCGATCTAGCTTAATTTTATTACAATAATGGATATTATGAATCACTAAAGATGATTCCATCTGAATCATTGTATGAGAAAAATTGCAACATCCCAGTGATATAGGATAACCCGACAGATTAAACAGTTATTGGGATAGAATTGCTAAGGAAAATGGAAGAGAAGAGGATAAATATCTAACATAATTTACATGTTTCACAGGATAGGTAAAATATTTATGTAGATAAAAACATGACTTACAAGGAATTTAAAACAGGAAAGCATGTGATTTTAAAAGTAAATTTAGCAAAATAGAGATCTGTGAGTTTAGGAATTTTCCCTCAGTTCGCAGCAATATATTGTGGGCCATTTGAAGTCTGGGAGAAGATAGACCCAGTTGGATACATTATTCCATTGCTTGCATCCATGATAATTCATAATATGTTTCATGTGTCCTTATTGGAGAAATATGTTCCTGATCCTAACCATGTAATTTATTGGACTGTCATCTAGGTGGAACATTAAGGAGAATTCTGGGTAGAATTGACACACATCCTATATTAGAAATTCAAAGTTCTTAATAACAAATCTATCAAGTTGGTAAAGGTACAAATGACATGATATGGTCCTGAGGACACTACATGGGAGAATGAGGATACCATGCAAGAGGAATACCTGCAATTCTTTTGCAAATTAAAAAAACAAAATTGAACGTGCATTTGTATGTAACCATGGAAGGCTATGTTTTTGGCAGGTAGAGTTCTTGGGACCACATCTCGGAGATTCTTGTCCAACTTGTGCTAGAGATATGGAAGGGGAATAGTAAAACCTAAGGGACTATGACACATAGAAGTAGGTACACTTCCTTGGGTTGTGGAAGTTGAGGGGAACAAGATGTTTATGGTTGGAACTTCTGCACGAGTTGTGAACTTGCAAAAATACTAAGTATTATGATGTAATTTTTGTACATGTATATTGGTATGGTGTTGCGCACCAAGGATGGTGAAAATTTGTAGGGGGAGAGAAATGTAACATCCCTATGTTTAATTCCATGTTTAGTGATGTATAATTTAGATATGATATATGATTGTCGACCAACTGTTGTAATATGTAAACATTGTGTACAAAAAATAATAAATAAAAGGTGATTTCGACTATAGAAGGACATGGAAAAATTCATGGGTTTTGAGTTTTCCACAAGAGAGGAGGGGTCTAAGGGAGTTTTATTCATGTGTCTTAAAACCCAAACCATTCCTAAAATTATTTTTTTAAGTAAACCTTATAATTTTCCCTTGAGTGTATGAGATCCTAATTATTGAATACATGTAAGTGGGTGGGTGTCAAAAGCCACATCTTTTATTTATTGAGAACATGGGGATAAAGTAAAATCAACATTGGGGAGAGTGGGTGTCAACTTGTTTAGGGAAAAAGTGAAATTCATATGGAAAAGATGGAAGAGTTTTAACATCCAATTTTTTAATATAAAGGGATAGGAGAGGATGTAATATTGAAGGAAACCATAGTGCACATGTGTAGTAAATATTTTGGAGCTGTAGAATGCATGAACAAGCAAGTATTTAGGCCTATGGAGTGAAATTGTGTCAAACAAATTAACCTACCAATAGTGAGCTGACATCCCTCAAGTCCCCAATAAGAGATATTCCTACCAAACTTTTGCTAGAGCCTTAGAGTGAAGTGGGAATGCTTGAGGGACTATGTGCAATGAAGGGGGATCCCATTCCTTAGGCTATGTAGGTTGAGAGGAAGAGATATGGAGGATTGGGATAGCTATAGGAAAAAATAGTTGGTTGTGGGAATATTTGGGCTATGAGTGAAGAATGGATAGACACTCTCTCTTATGGATTCCTAGCCTCAACTCAGGGGTGACCTGCAATTGAGATTTCTAGAAACAAGTCTATAGTTGGGTGGACTGTTTTTCCTATGTAGTTGGTTGCACAATTGTTATTAAAATATAAGTGGTTTACCTTTGTGTATTACTTTAATTTATGGTTTATTTTCATGTGTAGTACTATGTGTTTGGAGCAAATTATATGCTAATGTGTATGATTATAATTAGTTGCATTAATGTTTTTGGAAATGTTGTTAGATGTATTTAGCTTAATGGTATTATAAATTTTAATTGTGTATGCTTTTAGTAGTGGGGAATTCTACAAAAATAATAACTCGTGTATAAAGGTGTACAACAACCCACAAAATGTTCAAGTTGTGTTAAAGCATGCGAAGATAACACTTACATCCTAATATGCTATGATTTCTTAAAATAGGTATGGGATCATTGGCACAACATAAGTGAAGTAATGAACTGAAGTGATCAAGATATAAAAAGTCTATTTTTTTCTATAGAAAGAGCCCTTGAAAGTTCCATCACTACAAACATTTTGGGGTATTACCCATGCTTGATTATTTGTCCCTTTTGAAAGGCCATAAGCAAATTTTTTTTAAAGATGAAACACTTAGGCTTGAGTAAGTATGGAAGATTTATGGAAGATTCAGAATTTTTTTTAAAGTAAATCCTAAACTGTATCCCCTTTCTTCATATTTACATCCTGGAGAAATACAAAATCATGAAGAATTTTGGTATTCAATCTTATTTTTTTGTAACACAACAAAAAAATTAATGAGATTCACTAGCAACTAAAGTAAGGTTCAAATTCAATTTTGACAAGGCCTTGAAAAGAAATATTTGGTTGGTAGCGACATGAGCCATACTTATAAAATATGAGAGATGGATACTTTGAATATGGGTAAAATTGGTAGGGATAACTTGAAATGATAATGTGAAAATATTTCCATTACTGAATGCATAGATATAATTAGAGTAATTGCACTCGATAAAAATGGTCATAAATGGATAATTGAAACTCATCATAGGGTCTCTTGATAGGAATGAAAATAATAATTAGTTGTGTGATAAGATATTGGGATTTTATATTCTTGATTAACAAAAAAGTTGATTGGAAAGCTAATTGTTCATTTGCAAACATGTTTGCTCACCAGTAAACAAAAATGTTGATTTGAAAGCTAATAAAGAGTTCAATCTCAATAAGAACACTGATTTTTGAGGGAGGATGGATGAATGGAAAAAAATGAGGTATCATGTCTTATAACACTTTTCAAATTGTGATATAGATGACTGCAAGGTAAGCTAGTGATGCCATTGATTTCCTTGGGATCTAAAATCCCAAGAACTGGTAACTTCTCCTTTTAGTAGATGCATGCAAACAAATAATGCATTATTATAATGGTTTAATGGATTTAATGACTCTTTATTTTGTGAACTCCCTTATTAAAGTGTAAAGTGAGATACCATTCTACATGGTAATCCATTTATTATAATTTTTTTAGAAAAACTTTATAGGAACCCAAACCTAAGGGATGCTTCTCACATTTGTGTATTTGTGGATAAAATCTTTTGTAAACTTATGAAAATAGATAAGTACACCTAAATTTGAGGATTTAATCTAGAGAACTAACTAATGAGTATAATATTAACACATAATTAGTTAAGATAATTCTTGAAACTTTTGAATGATTAAAAACATTAAGTTCTAACACTTAATTGATTAAGATAATCTTTGAAATTTTTAAATAATTAAAAACATTAAATTCCAATCTCATGCACTAAGTAAGAATTTTAATTGATTAAATGATTAAGAACTAGTAGCCTCAGACGATCCCCCCGGCTCAAGTATCCTCTTCCCCATATAGGGAGTGAGTTTCGCAACATCCTTGTTTTCCTTGATAAAAGGTATCAAAGAATAATGAACCCAATTGAGGTTGCTTGTTTCCTCCACAGGTTCTCTAAGGCCAGGTAGTAAGGTTGATGAAGAGTGTTCTAGCCGAGGAGAAGAAGGAAAGGAATCAGGTTGTCTCGTAGCAAGCAAAGAGTTTAAGGGAGGAGAGGCAGAAGCAGTGGGTAAGTGAGTAAGGATAGTAGGGCTAGAGACAAAAGTAATAATAGGTTCTAAACTGGAATTCTGACCCTCCTTTAGTGCATAATGATGAGAAACCCCATCAAGAAATGATGGAGAAAAAACCTTTCCCAAACCACCTAAGTCACGAGAATTTTAGTGATGCAGGAGCATCCCTCACGACAAGCAAAACCAACATGGAAGTAGAAGACAGCTGGAAGACGTGCAGCGCAAGTTTTTGAATTTTAAATTTTCCCCTTGAAGTTGATGCACAAACATAAATGAGAACATTTCATGAAAGCGCCTTGGTAAAAATGTAATCAGACCTCGATCCATACGCTCTCGTCTGAGATAGACAGAGGCATTTATAGTAGTAGTTGCAGGTAGATAGAATTGAATTCTTAGATTAGACAATTCTAGAAGAGAAGAGGGAAAACCGGGATATAGACACCCTCATTGTATTATGGTAGAGAATCAATGAACAGGAATCGAGGAGAGCATAGGAGAATAGCAAAGAGTTGTAGAAGAACACCCATGTAAAGATCTTGAATTAATAGAAGAAGTTGATTCAGATTCATGGTTGTTGTGTTATTCTCTGTGTATGTGTGTTAGATGCTCTACTTATGAAGATTACTTCCTATTATGCATTTGTTATTATGTTGTGTGTGTGTGATTTCATGTGTTAAGGCTGAAATCTAAGAGGAAGTGAGGGGAGTCACAATTGTTTCTCTTTTGAGCAAGGATTCCTGCAAGGAGTGCATTGATAGAAGGCTCAGAGAGTTAACTCTTGTTCTCATTTGTCATGAAGGTGCAGATAGGCACAGAGCCGTGCAAGGAGTGTGCAGGCTAAGAGGGGAAGTCTCAGTCGTGACACTGAGCGAAGTATTGAAGGACTGCTGCTACAGGCGTGTGCAAAATCAACAGAACTTCAACACTTAGACGTGCTTGAAGATTTTTTGCAAAGAGTTCATGCAAGGGTTCTTTCTAGAGACTGAAATCATGGAAAAACTCAGGAGGGATAGACCTCGGAGTCGCTGAAGATTTAGTATATACATGTATGACTTGAATTCGGGGAGAAACGTTGCAGTTTGGCGAAGCGGCGAAGGAATCTCGTGGAGAGATACCCTTTCTCAATTCATGGATTAACCAAGGAAGAATGGTTGGTCGAAATCCTCTGAAGAGATTTTGCGAAGTTCCGAGGATCGTCAGATCTTGCAGAGGTGCAAGGAGGTTACGACAAGAAGATTCTGAAGAGTTGGAAGCTCAGGAGAGGCAGGGCCGTTGATTTCGAGTCACACGAGTCGTAGGATCTACATGTAGTATCGTGTATTAGGGACTCAGGAGTTGAAGCCCCAAAATTTGTGCAGCCAAAGTAGCAAGATTGCGAGATGCTATAAGATCCGAGCCATTCATTGAGGAGGATGCGTGTAAGGAGATTCTCATCTCGCAGACTCGGACATTTGGAGGACTGAAAGGGAAGCCCTTTAGCTTCACGGGTGATGAGGTGGCAAGGAGGTTGTGAGTCATCCATCTGAGGGACAGGTGGCAAGAGATCAAGAGATCTCGTGAACTCGGGAGTTCGCGGAGTGAAAGCACAAATATTGGGCGTTCAAAATCGCGAGGTGTGAGGACGCAAGGCAACGAAGTGGTGAGAGATTTGTAGCTGTCCCTCTGAGGAGGATAGGTGGTGATAGATTGGTGATCTCACAAACTCGGGATTTCGTAAGTTGAAAGTCCGAACATTCGGTACTCAAAGTTGCGAGGTCGCGAAGCGACGAGAGAAGGATAGTCATTGGATTCGGAGCACAGGAGAACCGTTGGATCTGCGCGAGGGATCGTGTCTCGGGACCTCGCTAGAAAAGGTCCGATAATTTGGCCACGGAGATCCCGAGGTCGCGAGAAGGTGATATCCTAACAGCTGGAGCAGTGTGGGCCATAGTGGAGCGTGAGTGGAGTACAGGTGGTGCAAAGGATTCGCGAGTCGTGAAGTGCCGAGGAGCCGAGACTCGTGTGGACATCGAGTCACGAAGTGACGAGAAGCCAAGATTCTCGTGGACACATGGCAGAGTATAAGGTGGGAACGCGTATCTCAGGTACTCGCAGAATAGGAGGGTGAACTCTCGACGGTTCAACCAGCGAGGTCACGAGGTTGCGAGGTCGTGAGATTTCAAGGTCTTGAGAAGTGCTAACATTAAGTCTAGCCCACGGTTGCATGTGGAAGGAGCTATACCCGTATCACCAGATCAGATATCACCTGATTTAAAAGGAAGAGTTGGAGGTTTTAAGTCCCGAAATCACGAGATAGCGAGATTTAGCTGATCTCTCGGTGGTAAAGGGGAGACCTCGGGGGAAGATTTTTGTGGGTGTAGATTTCTCAATAGGGAAATAGAAGAACCTTTGAGTTCTTTGGGCCGAGAAGAAGAAGGTCCTGTGAGAGCGGATGTGCTTGGGTGGCACGTCTCTCTGCATCAAGTGGTATCAGAGCATAGAAAAGTTTTTTTTCTTTCTGTAGCAGAGGAAAAGGAGAATTCACCATGCCACCAAGGAGAAGAGGTAGACAATCATCTGATCTAGAGGAGGAAAGGGAATTTTATAGAGAAAGAGAAATGTCCAAAGAGAGAGGTAGGCAAGTACATAATCTAGACGTGGAGAGAGGAATGTGAAATCTTCGTGCCAGAATGGAGGACATGGAGATATAACAAAGGCGAAATGCTGATGCAGGAGATATCAGTGAATCCGAGGAGGAAGGTGATGTTGGACGTGAAGAAGAAATCCCAGCAGAAGATGAAGCCAATGAGCGTTTAATTAAGTCTATCACTCGGATGAGTGAGAAAACAAAAATGGACATTCCATCTTATGAAGGGAGTCTGGATGCAGAAGAGCTGCTAGACTGGATTAGAGCTCTTGACACTTACTTCGATTATGAAGATATCGAAGATGACAAGAAGGTTAGACATGATGTCATGAGATTGAAAGGACATGCAGCCTTATGGTGCGATGAACTACGAGCTAACAGGCATTGCCAAGGCAAGCAGAAGATTAAGAGCTAGGAGAGGATGATTTCAAAGATGAAGGCAAAATTCATTCCTAGGGACTATCAAATTTCTCTGTTCAGGAAGATGCAGAACCTAAGACAGAAGTTGATGACGGTGAAAGAGTATACTGAGGAATTTTACAGGTTGAATATCAGAGCAGGTCATCGTGAAAACAATGGTGAAAAGATGGCCAAGTATCTGAATGGCCCGAGGTATGAAATTCAGGATGAACTAAATTTGGCGACCATCCGAACAGTGGAGGATGCTTACCAATTGGCTCTGAAAGTGGAGGAGAAGCTGAGCTGCAAACAAATTCATAGGGGTAGAGGCAAAAGTCAGCCCAAAGGAAAATCGATTGCCCAAGATAAATACCAGAAACCCAAGGATGACTGGAAGAAACCTCAGACTCAGACAGAGAGAGGTGGAAGTTCGCAGAGAGGGCGATATGTTGAGCAAAGAGAACAACATACTGAGCAAAGATGCAAATATGTTGATAATAATAGATTTCCTCATACAAGAGGTAGAGGAAGAGGAAGAGGTGGAGTAATCACATGCTTCACATGTGGGAAAAATGGACATAAGTCATTCGAGTGCCCAGAGAAAAAGAAAGAAACATGAGAAACTCACATTGTCGAGGCATAGAGGCGAGATGTTGAGACAGAGTACGTTGAAGGCGGAAGATCACTAGTGATGCGAAAATTCCTTTTGACACCAGAGAAGGAGATGAAGAACTCAGCGCAGAGGAATAGTCTTTATAGGACTGCTTGCAAGACCAAGGATAGAGTGTGCAAGGTCATCGTGGATAGTGGAAGCACCGATAATCTCATTTCAACCGAGATGGTAGAAAATCTGGAGCTGGAGACAACTGATCATCCAAGCCCATACAGAGTTTCATGGCTACAGAAGGGACATCAGGTAAATGTCACTAAACAGTGATTATTTGACATTAAGATAGGAGGATATAATGATAAAATTTTATGTGATGTTATTCCTATGGATGTCTGTCATTTATTGCTAGGTAGACCATGGCAATATGATAGAAATGTAATTCATGATGGGAGAAAAAATACATATACCCTGGAGAGGAATGGGAGGACTCATATGTTGTGTCCGATTGAGGATAAAGAAGAGAAACCGGAAGTGAACAACAGAGTACTTCTCATGAGTGGGAAGGAACTTCTTACAGAAGTTAAGAAAAAGGAGGATCCACAATTCTTTGTGGTCAGAAAACCGAGAATTGTTCTGACTAGCACAAGAGTGGATGATTTACCAGAAGAAGTTTAGGAACTGTTGGAAGAGTTCGCTGATATTGTAGTGGATGAAATACCTCATTCATTGCCACCGATGAAGAGCGTGAGTCATCATATAGACCTCATACCAGAAGCTAGTTTGCCAAACAAAGCCACGTATAGATTAACGCCGCAGGAGAATGAGGAGGTCAAGAAGCAGGTCCAGGAGTTGTTGGACAAAGGTTTGGTCAGGGAAAGCTTGAGTCCGTGTGTTGTTCCAACAGTACTCAGTCCTAAGAAAGACGGAGGCTAGAGGATGTGCATTGATTCAAGGGCGATAAACAAGATAACTATCAGATATAGATTCCCATTGCCAAGAATGGATGATCTAATGGATTGTTTAAGTGGGGCAAAAAAAATTTCAAAGATAGATTTGAAGAGTGGATATCATCAGATTCATATGAGAGAAGGTGACGAATGGAAAACAACATTCAAGACAAATGAAGGTTTGTACGAATGGCTTGTCATGCCATTTGGCTTGACGAATGCACCAAGTACCTTTATGAGGTTGATGAATGAAGTCCTGAAGGAGTTCATTGGGAAATTTGTCATCATGTATCTAGATGACATATTGGTTTTCAGCAAGACAAAGGCTGAACATTTGAAGCATTTGGCTATTGTGATGAAGAGATTACAGCAGGAGAAGCTGCTGATAAACATGAAGAAGTCCTCATTCATGAAGACAGAACTCATTTATTTGGGGTTTGTTATATCTGCAAATGAACTGAGGATGGATCCAGATAAGGTGGAGGTAATCAAGAATTGGCCATCACCGAGGAACGTATTTGAGGTGAGGAGTTTTCATGGACTGGCTAGTTTCTATCAGAAATTCATTAGAAATTTCAGTGGAATTAGTGAAACAATGTTGGATACAGTGAAGAAAAGACATAAATATTTTCACTGGATGGAAGAGGCTGAGAAGAGTTTCAATTTGTTGAAACGAAAGATTATAGAGAAACCAATTTTGGTATTGCCAGATTTTCAGAAGACATTTCAGGTGAAATGTGATGCAAGCAGGTTTTCCATAGGAGCGGTCTTGAGTCAGGAAGACAGGTTGATTGCATATTTTAGCGAGAAGCTGAATGAAGAAAAAGAAAAGTACTCCACATATGATAAAGAGTTCTATGCCATCATACAAGCATTGAAGAAATGGAGGCACTATTTGATTCCAAAAGAATTTGTTTTATATAGTGATAACCATGCATTACAATATGTGACTCAACAGGAAAAGTTGAATCAGAGGCATGTTAAGTGGGTTGAATAAATGCAAAATTTCACTTTTGTAATAAAGCATATTTCTAGTACTGCTAACAAAGTTGTTTTTGAGCAGGAAAAGTTTGTTGTTGCAGGAGTTCAAAGTCAGGACATTAGGCTTTGATGATCTTAAGGACATGTATGCAGATGATTCAGACTTTAAGGAAGCTTATGAAGCAACTGAGAATCCAGTTCTCAGAGACAGAAGCCAGTGGATAGAGTACATGATCCAAGACAGATTGTTGTTCAAAGGCAATCAACTATGTATTCCAAATTGCTCCATATGGGAGAAATTATTGAAGGAAAAACATAGTGGAGGATTGGCAGGACATTTTGGCCATGATAAGACATTTGCAAAGTTGAGCGAGTCATACTTTTGGCTAGGGATGTGGTCAGAGGTAAAGAAGTTTGTGGATAGATGCAGAATTTCCCAACATTCAAAAGGAAGAAAGCAGAATGCAGGATTTTATCAACCATTTCCCATACCTGAGAGGCCGTGGGATGAAATTAGCATGGATTTTGTATTGGGATTACCAAGGACACAAAGAGGTGTTGATTCAATATTTGTGGTAATTGACAGGTTTTCTAAAATGGCACATTTTATTCCATGCCAGAAGACCAGTGATGTGACCCACATTGCAAATTTGTTTTTCAAAGAGATTGTGCGACTCCATGGATTGCCGAAAAGCATAGTTTCAGATAGAGATACAAAATTCATAGGGCATTTTTGGAGGACACTCTGGAAGAAAATGGGAACTAATTTGATTTTTAGTTCTACCTATCATCCTCAGACGGATGGACAAACAGAAGTAGTCAACAGAAGTCTGGGAGACTTGTTGAGGAGCTTGGTGATAGAGCACCATAGCAGCTGGGATAGCATATTACCGCAAGCAGAGTTTGCGTATAATGACTCAGTAAATAGGATCACAGGAAAAAGCCCATTCTAGATTGTCTATGGAAGGCATCCAAGAGGGGTTTCTGAACTAAGGGATTCAGAATAAACT
Organism: Picea abies; assembly: GCA_900067695.1. NCBI lineage: Eukaryota > Viridiplantae > Streptophyta > Pinopsida > Pinales > Pinaceae > Picea > Picea abies. The sequence continues at coordinate 12,158 of CBVK0101647156.1, forward strand.
GATACTAGTCGCGCTAGTGTAGGAGAGTTCACTGAAGCGATGAAGGAACTTCACAACAAATTGAAGGAGCGACTATTGAAATCAAATCAGAAGTACAAGTGTAGAGAAGATCAACATTGGAGATAACTTCAGTTTGAAGTTGGTGATCTGGTTCTGGCGCATTTGAGGAAGGAAAGGTTCCCGAGAGGAACATACAACAAGCTGAAGATGAAGAAAATTGGGCCATGCAGGGTCCTGAAGAAATTCGGAGAGAATTCTTATGAAATTGAGTTACCAGATGCAATCAGAATATCTCCGATATTTAATGTTTCGTATTTATATCCATACAAAGTTGATGAAGCAGGAGAAGAAGGTGATGATCAACTAGAGATCTAGTGGCAAAAGCAGATGCTAGTTGCAGAAAATCCACAGATGGAGCAGATACTGAATAAAAGAGTGGGTAAGAAAACCAGAAGGAAAGAATATTTTGAATATTTGGTCAAGTGGAAGGGACACCCAGTTGAAGATGCTAGCTGGGAGACTGAAGAAGAAATTTTGAAGCATGGACATACCTTGCAGGAGCTCATGGACAAGAGCCCATGCAAATTTTCAAGCAAGGGAGTATGATGCAGGAGCATCCCTCGCGACAAGCAAAACCAACATGGAAGTAGAAGACAGCTGGAAGATGTGCAGTGCAAGTTTTTGAATTTTAAATTTTCCCCTTGAAGTTGATGCACAAACATAAATGAGAAAATTTAATGAAAGCGCCTTGGTAAAAATGTAATCAGACCTTGAGCCATACGCTCTCGTCTGAGATAGACAGAGGCATTTATAGTAGTAGTTGCAGGTAGATAGAATTGAATTCTTAGATTAGAAAATTCTAGAAGAAAAGAGGGAAAACTGGGATATAGACACCCTCATTATATTATGGTTGAGAATTAATGAACAGGAATCGAGGAGAGCATAGGAGAATAGCAAAGTGTTGTAAAAGAACACCCATGTCCAGATCTTGAATTAATAGAAGAAGTTGATTCAGATTCATGGTTGTTGTGTTATTCTCTGTGTATGTGTGTTAGATTCTCTACTTATGAAGATTACTTTCTATTATGCATTTGTTATTATGCTATGTGTGTGTGATTTCATTTGTTAAGGCTGAAATCTAAGAGGAAGTGAGGGGAGTTACAATTGTTTCTCTTTTGAGCAAGGATTCCTGCAAGGAGTGCAGTTGAAGTCGTCTGCAAGGAGTGTGTTGACAGAAGGCTCAGAGAGTTAACTCTTGTTCTCATTCGTCATGAAGGTGCAGATAGGCACAGAGCCATGCAAGGAGTGCGCAGGCTAAGAAGAGAAGTCTTAGTCGTGAAACTGATCGAAGTATTGAAGGACTGCTGCTGCAGGCGTGTGCAGAGTCAAGAGAACTTCAACACTTAGACATGCTTGAATATTTGCTGCAAGGAGTGTGTGCAAGGGTTCTTTCTAGAGACTGAAATTGTGGAAAAGCTTCGGAGGGATAGACCTCGGAGTCGCTAAAGATTCTGTATAGACAAGTGTGACTTGAATTCAGGGAGAAACATCGCAGGTTGGCGAAGTGGCGAAGGAATCTCGTGGAGAGATACCCTTTCTCAATTCATGGATTAACCAAGGAAGAACGGATGGTCGAAATCCTCTGAAGAGATTTCACGAAGTTCCGAGGATCATCAGATCTTGCAGAGGTGCACAAAGGTTACGGCGATAAGATTCTTAAGAGTTGGAAGCTTAGGAGAGGCAGGGCCGTTGATTCTGAGTCACAGGAGCCATAGGATCTACATGTAGTATCATGTATCGGGGACTTGGGAGTTGAAGCCCCAAAATTTGTGCAGCCAGAGCAGCGAGATTGCGACATGCGATAAGATTCGAGCCGTTCATTGAGGAGGATGTGTGTAAGGAGATTCTCATCTCGCAGACTCGGACATTTGGAGGACTAAAAGGGAAGCCCTTTAACTTTGCGAGTGGCGAGGTGGCGAGGAGGCTGTGAGCCGTCCATCTGAGGGACAGGTGGCAAGAGATCAAGATATCTCGCGAACTCGGGAGTTCGCAGAGTGAAAACCCAAGTATTAGGTGTTCAAAATCGTGAGGCGCGAGGACGCGAGGCGACGAAGTGGTGAGAGATTTGTAGCCATCCATCTGAGGAGGATAGGTGGCAACAGATCAGTGAGCTCGTGAACTTGGGAGTTCGTAAGTTGATTGTCTGAACATTTGGTACTCAAAGTCGCGAGGTCACGAAGCGGCGAGAGATGGACATCCATTGGATTCAGAGCACAGGAGGATCGTTGGATCTACACGAGGGATCATGTCTCGGGACCTCGCTAGAAAAGGTCTGAGAATTTGACCACGGAGATTGCAAGGTCACGAGAAGGTGATATCCCGACAGCTGGAGCAGTGCGGGCCATAGCGGAGCATGAGTGGAGTACAGGTGGTGCAAAGGATTCGCAAGTCACGAAGTGCCGAGGAGCCGAGACTCGTGTGGACGCCGAGTCGCGAAGTGCCGAGGAGCCGAGATTCTCATGGATAGATGGCAGAGTATAAGGTGGGACCGTGCATCTTGGGTACTCGCGGAATAGGAGGGTGAACTCTCGACGGTTCAACCGGCGAAGTCGCGAGGTTGCAAGGTTGCGACATTTCAAGGTCACGAGAAGCGCTAACATTAAGTCTAGCCCACGGTTTCATGTGGAAGGAGCTATACCTGTATCGCCAGATCAGGTATCACCTGATTTAAAAGGAAGAGTTGGAGGGTTTAAGTCCTGAACTCGCGAGATAGCGAGATTTAGCTGATCTCCCGGTGGTAAAGGGGAGACCTCGGGGGAAGATTTATGTGGGTGTAGATTTCCCGATAGGGAAATAGAAGAACCTTCGAGTTCTTCGGGCCGAGAAGAAGAAGGTCCTATGAGAGTGGATGTGCTTGGGTGGCGTGTCTCTCTACGTCATATAGCGTGATAGCCAATATGATTTTTCCAAAGATTCATTTTCCCAAAAAGTTAAGGAAGAAAAGAGTGATGGGAAAAAGAAACCTAACTTACTCGTTAAAGTGTTCAAAGTCTCTGAAGGGGTCTCTGTCACTGGGAGGAAGTGGGAATGAATCTCACCCATAGAATCCACTGTCATCATATAGTCCAGGGGATCTTCCTGTAACAAAGTATCTTTAGACTTATCCTCTCACACCTTACCATAGCAATCCCTTCAGAGATGGCCTGTACAATGACACCAACTACACCTAAAGGGGATGCTCTGGTATTCTAACTTTTGTTTATGATGACATCATGTCCATTCAATGTCCAAAACCTCATGAAGACCCTCATGAATATCTAATTCCACTAAGATTTTTCCCATCTTTCTTGTAGCATCTATTAGAGAGGAAGTGTCTAGTGCAATGAAATGCCCCAAGGCACTCCCCATGGCCATTAATGCCCCCTCATTCAAGAACTGCAAAACGTTTCCCTTCCCTATAGCTATACCCCTTGACCAAGAAAAACTTTTCCCTTCCCTACCGGAGGAAATTTTAGAACTAGTAGCCTTAGACGATCCCCACGACTCAAGTATCCTTTTCCCCATATAGGTGGTGAGTTTCACAACATCCTTGTTTTCCTTGATAAAAGGTATCAAAGAATCATGAACCCAACTGAGGTCGCTTGTTTCCTCCACAAGTTCTCTGAGGCCAGGTAGTAAGGTTGATGAAGAGTGTTCTAGCAAAGGAGAAGAAGGAAAGGAATTAGTTTTTCTTGTAGTGGGCAGAAAAAGTAATAACAGGTTCTAAACCAGAATTCAGACCCTCCTTTAGTGCAGAAAGATGAGAAACCCCATCAAGAACTGATGGGGAAGAAACCTTTCCCAAACCACCTAAGTCACCAGAAATATAGTGTGATAGCCAATCTTATTTTTGAAAAGATTCATTTTCCCAAAAAGTTAAGGAAGAAGAGAGTGAGGGGAAGAAGAAATGTAACTTACTTGTTAAAGTGTTCAAAGTCTCTGAAGGGGTCTCTGTCACTGCGGGGAAGTGGGAATGAATCTCACCCAGAGAATCCACTTTCATCATATAGTCTGGGGGATATTCCTGTAACAAAGTATCTTCAGACTTATCCTCGCACACCTTACCATTGCAATCCCTTCGGAGATGGCCTGTACAATGACACCAACTGCACCTAAAGGGGATGCCCTGGTAGTCTAACTTTCGTTTATGATGACATCCTCTCCATTCAATGTCCGAAACCTCATGAAGACACTCATGAATATCTAATTCCACTAAGATTTTTCCCATATTTCTTGTAGCATCTATTAGAGTGGAAGTATCTAGTGCAATGAAATGCCCCAAGGTGCTCCCCATGGCCATTAATGCCCCCTCATTCCAGAATTGTAAAGGTAGAGAAGGAAGGAGAACCCAAATATGTATATCTTGAAAGTACTCAGTCACTAGGTCAAAAGCCACCCTCTGGATCCTAGGTAGGAGCATATAAGTGCACCTAACTTAAAGGGATTCAATATAGAGAACTAACTAATAGGTACAATAATACAATATTAAACCTAATAGAAACAATATTTTGAAAATTTTAAATCATTAAAAAATCAAATCCCAATCTCATACACCTAGTGAGAATGTTGGTAACTTACCATTTTGGATTAACCCACAAATAAAAGTTTAAGACATCTTCGGCCTCTTCGACCATCTGTGGAAAAAATCCACCATCTTGCATTGCCCAACAATATTTGTACAATTTGTTTCTTTGTAAAATTTATTGAAATGATAAACTGCTTCTTTCTTCAATGAGTCTTGATCAATAACACCATCCCCATTATCTCCTTTGATATCCCAAATAATTTTTTTGGCTCTATTGTGTGAAGCCAAATTACGAAAGCATTTAGTATTTTTGTCTCTGCTGGTCGACCACAGGGCCCTGCTATGTAATCTCCAGTGGTCTTCCTCCTGTTGAAGAATTTTATTCCTTTCCAATTCAACTTGCCTAAGTAATGAATCAGTGCCTTGATTTATTTGGTATTCAAACAAAGATAAAAGGACAACTTTGATCTCTGCTTCCAGCTCTAGTAGCCTTCCTCTACTTATTTTCACCTTATTTTTGTACCAACTCTTCATAAAAAATTTTAAACTTTGAAGTTTCAGAACCATCCTCTTTTGGGCACTCTCTTTGGTTTGAAACCTAGGCTCTTTCCATACCTTAAATATGATACGCACAAATTCCTTTTCTTCGAGCCACTGAGTATTAAATTTAAAAGGAGAGCTCTTATAATCTGGCGGGGTTTCCAACTACAAACAAATGGGTGCATGATTGGAGATGAAAGGCATCTCAGCCCATGATCGATACAAGCCAGCTTCATTTAGTAAGTCTCCATAATCAATACCCTGTCAAGTCGTCTTGTGATCGCCTACTGACATGAACGTCCATTTCTCCAGGTAGGAACAACCTTTGAAGGCTTGACATCTATAAGGTTATTCGATGAAAAGGGGTCTCTAAACTAATCAACATTTCCATTATAATTCCCTTCCCAAGCTTCATTTGAGTTGAGGATAAGATTAAAATCGCCTGCCATGATCAGGTTTTTGATAGTCAAAAGGCCACTATCTTCCACAGATTTCCAGAAAGTTTTCCAGGCCGTGCATGGACCATAGACATTTAGCATGGCTAGCTCCTGATTGTTTAAATGACTTTTCCCTGTTACTAGAATGCCCCCCACAATGAGAAAGAATAAAAAATAAAATAAAACAGGATCCCATGCGACAAGCAAGACGCTAGAAGTGTCGAACAAGTCAACACAAGAGAAAGCCTAAGACGGACGAAAGAAGGAGAAAAAATCCCTATCTTTCTGGGAAGAAACTAGGGTTTCTTGTAGAAAAACAATCTCAGGTCTTGTAACATCCAACAATCATCTGAAGGAAGTATCTTTGAGAGTGTCCCCGATCCCTCTAACATTTAGGGAGAGCAATAACATTATTTTGACCTCACTAGGGCTTTCATTTCTCTAAGAGGCCCAACATCATTGGTTGAAGGGTTAGTCTCGGAGATAATATAAGTAGTATCTAATGTCGTTTTTGCAGGATGAGAAAGTTTTTTCGATAAATTCGGGTTTTTATAGGAGAGATTTCTACACCTATACCCCTTGACCAAGCAAAACTTTTCCCTTCCCTACCCAAGGAAATTTTAGAACTAGTATCCTTGGACAATCCCCCCAGCTCAAGTATCCTCTTCCCCATATAGGTGGTGAGTTTCACAACATCCTTGTTTTCCTTGATAAAGGTATCAAAGAATCATGAACCCGATTGAGGTCACTTGTTTCCTCCACAGGTTCTTTGAGGCCAGGTAGTAAGGTTGATGAAGAGTGTTCTAGCTAAGGAAAAGAGGGAAAGGAATCAAGTTGCCTCGTAGTAAGAAAAGGGTTTAAGGGAGGAGAGGCAGAAGCGATGGGTAAGTGAGCAGGGATAATAGGGCTAGAGAAAAAAGTAATAACAGGGTCTAAGCCAGAGTTCAGACCCTCCTTTAGTGCAGAAAGCTGAGAAACCCCATCAAGAACCGATGGGGAAAAAACCTTTCCCGAACCACCTAAGTCACTAGAAGTATAGCGTGATAGCCAATCTTATTTTTCCAAAGATTCCTTTTCCCAAAAATTTGAGGAAGAAAAGAGTGAGGGGCAGAAGAAACATAACTTACTCGTTAAAGTGTTCAAAGTCTCTGAAGGGGTCTACGTCACTAGGGGGAAGTGGGAATGAATCTCACCTAGAGAATCCACTTTCATCATATAGTCTAGGGGATCTTCTTGTAACAAAGTATCTTCAGACTTATCCTCACACACCTTACCATTGCAATCCTTTCGGAGATGACCTGTACAATGACACCAAGAACACCTAAAGGGGATGCCCTGGTAGTCTAACTTTTGTTTATGATGACGTCCTCTCCATTCAATGTCCAAAACCTCATGAACACCCTCATGAATATATAATTCCACTAAGATTTTTCCCATCTTTCTTGTAGCATCTGTTAGAGACAAAGTATCTAGTGCAATGAAATGCTCCAAGGCACTCCCCATGGCCATTAATGCCCCCTCATTCCAGAACTGCAAAGGTAGAGCTATGTCTATGTTGGAAGTACTCAGTCACTAGGTCAAAAGCCACCCTCTAAATCCTGGGTAAGAGCAGATAAGTGCAAGTAACTTAAGACTTAACTTAAGGGAATTCAATCTAGAGAACTAGCTAATAGGTACAATATTACAATATTAAAACCTAATAGAAACAATATTTTTAAATTTTTAAATGATTAAAAAATCAAATCCCAATCTCATACACCCATTGAGAATGTTGGTAACTTACCATTTTGGATTAATCCACAAAGAAAGGTCTCAGACGTCTTCTACCTATGAAAACCTAAACCAAAAGAAATGTTATAAATACGATTTCCAATCCCTTATAATAAGCTACGGAAAACTCGTTACTTTAAAAAACAAAACGATATATTTCATGTTCTTTGCCGGCGGAAAGGGAAAGATACGAATTCAGTGATTGTAGCAGGCTCTTTTCTCTCCCTATCGTGAGGAAAATAATATTTGTCCACCATCGGTTCGATCAATATTAACTCAGCGACTGTAACCGGCTCTTTCCTCTCGATATCGTTACGAAAATAATATTTGACGACCTTCGGTGATCACAAAATAAGGGTACTAAATATTTATGGATCCATATGAGTCAGGCTGAAACGGTGGGAAGACTGTTCCATTTGGAGTTGGTTGCGTATGCAGATGACAAAAAGACGGATTGCAAAAGCATATATATCGGTTTCTATATGTATATATAATAGTTTGCAATAAGCTAAGGGCGTCTGATTTTGGTTCTAGAATCCAGACAATACAACTTCACTACAATGGCAGGACCGCGTGTTATGTTAATAACAATCATTGCTTTATATGTGTTTTCATATGAGGGATCTTGCGGCGGCTACCAAGAAAACGCCGAGACGAAGACATCTGCCAGAGAAAACAACATTGAAGCATTCAGAGTAGATCTCATACGCAGAGACTCCCCTATCTCCCCCTTTTTGGACGTCGAGAACCTTTCAAATGCTGAACGACTCCGCCGAGCTATTCAACGAAGTGACAACAGGCTGCGCAGGTTCCAACAATATCTCAAGTCGGGGACTAACTTCAATCCCATTAGCGTTCAAGACGGTGAATTTTTTATGCAGATCAGATTAGGATCCCCGAATCAATCAACGTTGAATTTAATAGTCGACACGGGCAGCGACTTGATCTGGACAAAGTGCAGAGCTCCTTCTTCAAAATATAATCCTGCGTACTCCTTGAATTACACGAATGCGTCTTGCTCTAGCCCTGCTTGTTCAGCTCTGGGCGTGCATCGCTGCGATAACCTGCAAAATTGTGTCTACCAATATAAGTATTCAGATTCTTCCAATACCGCTGGAATCTTAGCTTACGATACATTCATCCTTGCGACGTTAAATTCCACGCAGGTATTTTTTCCACAAATTGTATTCGGATGTAGTCTTGCCCACCAAGGTGCTCTGGCCTTTCAAGACGGTATGATTGGTATGGGAGGAGGGCCTCTTTCTCTGATTTCCCAGATTGGGTCTTCTATTAACAACGTCTTTTCCTATTGTTTGGGACCCATTGATAATGCTTCACAGGTCAGCCCTTTATTCTTGGGTCTGTCTACTTCCATTGAAACTGGTTTCAGTGTCACCCCTCTCATCCCAAACAATAAATTCCCAACCTTCCGCTACCTCGGCCTGGATGGAATCAGTGTGTCGGGCAAAGCAGTCTCTTATCCCAAGGGCACATTCGACATTCAGTCCGATGGAACAGGAGGTCTTATAATTGATTCTGGATCTACTGTAACATATTTGGTAGAGCCGGCATACACGTCTTTTCTAATGGCTGTCCAGTCCAGCATTCCAGCTTCGCCTTTTCCAGATTCAGTTTATTTTACGGGATTTGATCTATGTTACAGAGATAAGTCTCTCGTCAAAATTCCGGTTATTGCTTTTCAGTTTGCAGGAGGCGCAACATATGTTCTGCCCCCGGAAAATTCCTTCACCAGCAATCAAATTACGAGTGGATTAATCTGCCTTGCTTTCAAATCTGCAGGGTCTTTCAAATCTGCAGGGTTTCCAGGTGCAACATCGATATTTGGAAATTTTCAGCAGCAGAATTTCCACATTGTTTACGATCTAGGTCACAGCAACCTCTATTTTGCTCCCGCTAACTGTGATTCTCTGTAGACTCCATTAAATCTCGATTTAGCAACCTCAGGAATCGCTGCAACTGTCATACGTCTTATATTGTTGTCTCGGGATAAATTGGATATAGCAATCTCTTGTCTGTTGTAGTGTTTCTCCAACTAGCAGAACTCTAGATATTTTGTCCTCGTGTTTACGGTTACAGCGAGTGCTCCGTTTCTGCGTTATATACTTTCAAAAATAGTAAATCGGACTACTTTTTTTTAATTAAAAAATAGTAAATCAGACTATTTTTTTAAGTTCAAATGGCTAGGCATTATAACGATGTTAATTTTTCGTGAAAATGTAATCTAATTAGTATTGAGTTTTAATTTGTCTTTTTTTGATGTATGGATAAAGATAGATATTATTTAAAAGTATGGTTTTATTGTTTAGTTTTTAGCTTTATTTTTATATACTATTTTGTAATTATTTTTTAATAGATTACTATTAATTTCGTGCATATCTTCCATGGACCTCCTAGTCTTAGATCACGTTGTTCATCACTCTCAGCAGTGGGTCACCTTCAAGCTAGGATTAAACTCCACCCAAGGTAAAGGAATCCTAGACCTAGGATGAGGCTACCGGAAAAATGCACTATGCAACTGGAAGGATTCTCTCCAAGGAGCCTACTTACGCTCACTTCTCACGGACTCTCATTCCCCACATGCCTGTCTCACCCTGGAAATATGCACCTTCACTTTTCCATAGTCCATTGGCTACTCGACTTCCCTTCCAGGGCTTCAACAACAGGCCAGATCAGGAATTCTCAGAGCTCTGTAGCTGGTACTGGACTCCCTCCAGGAGAAATCACTTCCCAACAAACTCTCTCACCTAGAGAGAGTTTCTCACAGGCCTGACAACCTGCTTCTTCAACCATGAGCCTGACAACCCATATGTTCAATCGACGACCACCTAAATCAGGTAAGGCAAGGGGACGATTGAACAATTTATAGAGTTTCACCCAGGTAGAAATTACTCTAGCTGCATACTTGTTAAGTGCATACATGAACTGCGCAAGGGATGGCCAACATGCTGAGGATGAACTCGTGGAAACTAAATGGCCAGACTGGTCAGAATGTTGAGAGCGAGCAAGGAAAACGGTGAGAATGGTCAGCCTGTAGAATCATCAGAGAGTTGCAATGGTGAGAGCGAACTATTCAGGAAGGTGACCGAATGGTTCATGAACCCCCCAACAAAGGTGTAGTTTTCCCACATAAATCTGCATGCGTCCTGGGCGACACTTGGCTCTTCATGAGGATGTTCCTTTCGACTTGGAGTTTGTTCCTCCCCTCAAAGGAACTTAGGATAACCGAGTTTATTTTCCCAACTTTAGTACTTTTCATGAGTACATTATAATATTCTCTTGTGTTAAGCCTTCAAGATTAGCTCCTATTTCCTATCCTCTCATCCCCATTCCTTTCCCTACCCAATGGAGTTTAGTTCCCCATAACTCTTTCTTCATGGTTGGTCTACACACAACAATGTATTTGATTAATAATATGCATAATTACATATACAAAAATCAGGCCCATTGACCTTAGTATCTAGGGTCTTCGGCCTAATAAGCATATAATCCTACCATATTATGATTACTTGACTCACCAGCCTACAAACATCATTACATTTCACAGGGGCTCGACCTTGGGGTATAACAATCACCTCTCGTTATTTTTGCACTGTCCTCATTGCAACTGATTTACATAATATCAACAAGATTTTCAAAATATTCAAAAAGATGCGGGTACTCTGCCTGCATAGAATCTTCATGCTCCCATGTCACCTCGTCAGGACCATACCAGGTCCATTGAACTTTTACAAGCCCTATGGCTCAATTCTAGAGCTGCTTGCTTTTTCGATCCAGTATATGCACCGGATGCACCTAGAAAGTGATTTCCTGCTCGAACTGAATCACATTCCAATCAATAACATGATTAGCATTAGGTACATACTTCTTAAGCAATGACACATGAAATATATTATGTATAGACATGCATGCAGGCAATGCAAGCCTATATTCTACTAGACCAATCCTCTGTAGGATTTCAAACAACCCACAATATCGAGCTTCTAACATTGAACAATTTCCCAACTTGAGGGAGATTCTGTTGGCCTTCACTCTTAGGAAAACATGATCCCCTATTTTAAATTCCCTGCGAGTAATATTCTTATCAACATAAATTTTCTTCCTATCTTAGGAAACCTTCAAATTATGCTTAATCTTCAACATTTTTTCTTCCATTTCCTTGAGAAACTATGGAGCAACCACTACCTTATCAGTTGGGTTGTCCTAGATTACTATGGTGATGCACTTTCTGCCATAAAGTGATTTAAACAGAATCATCTTCAGTGATGCTTGATACCCGTTGTTGTAGGAAATTTCTACCAAGTGTAGATAATCTTCCCATTTAGATGGCTTGTCCATCACATACATTCTTAACATATCTTCTATCACTTGGTTTGCCCTCTCTATATTCCCATCAGACTCGGGATGATAAGTAGTGTTGAAGTTTAGGTTTGTTTTGAACCCTTTGAATAACCCCTTCCAGAACTTTGATGTGAAATTTGGGTCTCTGCCAGACACAATTGTCTTAGGTATCCCATAAAAGCATGCTACTTCCCTCATATAAATATGTGCAACATTAGTTGCTTTATGAGTAGTTTTCATAGGAATGAAATGGGCATATTTAGTAAGCTTTTCCACCACCACCATGATTGCATCATGTTGCTTTCTTGTTCTGAGAAATCCTATGATGAAATCCATTGTCACCACTTCCCATTTCCACTCAGGAATGGGTAATGGTTGTAGTAACCCAGCTGGGTGCCTATGCTCAACCTTGACCCTTTGAAATTCCAAGAATTTAGCAATAAAATCAACAATCTCCCTCTTCATGCCTCACCAATAATATTGGCTTTTGACTACTGAGATTGATTTTTGATATCCTAGGTGTTCTGCATAAGGCACATTATGCATCTCTTTTAAAATAACACTCCTCAATTTAGAAGAGTTGGATGCATAGACTATGTTTCTGTATAGAAGGATTCTATTAAATCCCAATTCATAATCCTCAACCTTTTGTTGCATTTTACCTTGCTGCAATTTTGTTACCAATTCCATGTACTGCAAATATGCTTTTGCATCTTAAAAATTATTCCTTTGAGATCTCTTTGATACATGTTAATGGTTGTAGCATGTAGTGCATGCACTCTCCTGCTAAGTGCGTCAGCCACTTTGTTTTCCTTTCCTTTGATATGTTTGGTATCAAATTTAGAATCACAGAGGAATTCCAACCATCTACTCTGCCTAGCATTCAAGGTAGGTTGATCAAACAAATACTTCAGACCATTATGGTCTTTCCTCAACTCAAACCTCTTTCCCATGAGGTAGTTCATCCACTTCTTCAAAGCATGCACTATGGCTGCCAATTCCAAATCATCAGTGACATAGAGTCTTTCATTCTCTTTCAACTTCCTTGATTCATAACATACAACAAACCCATTTTGACTGAGGACTCCACCAAGTCTTTCTTTGCAAGCATCTATGCATACAATGAAGTATTCATTTGAATATGTGATCTTCAGAATTGGAGCACTAGTTAATAGTTGCTTCAATTGCTGGAAACTCTTTTCACATTCTTTTGTCCATTGAAACTTCTTGCCCTTCCTTTGCAAGGAAGTGATGGGGTGATCTATTCTTGAAAACCCTGCAATGAACCTCATGTAGTAGCCATCTAGGCCCATGAAGGATCTGAATTCTGTCACATTCTTAGGTGTTGTCCACCCTTTAAAGGCCTCAATCGTTTTAGGGTCCACTACAATCGCCCTTCTTCAGATATGATATTCCCAAAATAGTGAATTTTGTTTTGATACAACGAGCACTTACTCAATTTGGAATACAATTGATGTTCTCTTATCACTTGCAGCACCATACTCAAATGATGCTCATGCTCTTCTTCCAACTTGGAATATACAAGGATGTCATCGAGAAAAACAATGAAAAACTTGTCTAAATATTCCCAGAAAACACCATTCATTAAGCACATGAAAATAACTGGTGCATTTGACAACCCAAATGGCACCACTGTGAACTCATAATGACCATACCTTGTCCTGAAGGTGGTCTCGCTGATATATTCCACTTTAATCCTTACCTGATGGTATCTTGACCTAAGATATATCTTAGAAAATATCTTTTCATCCTTCAATTGATCAAAGAGATCATCAATCCTTGGCAGATTATACTTGTTCTTTATAGTTACTTTGTTCAACTGTCTGAAGTCGATGCACAATCACAATGCCCCATCTTTCTTTTTCATGAAAAATACTAGCCAAGGTGACACACTTGGGTGTATATACCCCTTCCTCAAAAGTTCTTCAAGATGCATTTGCAATTCCTTCAGCTCCGGTGTAGTCATTATGTAAGAAGTCTTTGATATTGGAGCTTCTCCAAGCATCAAATTAATAAAGAAATCAATATCTCTCTTTGGAGTTAGTCCCAGTACCTCCTTGAACACATCTTCAAAATCTTCCAGGACTACATGATCTTCCAAAACTAACACCTTATCCTTAGATGCTTCCACCATATGGGCTGCATATATTTGACAACCTTTCTTGTAGCACTTCTTCAGCTGCATTGCTAATATTTCCTGGATAGTAACTTCCCTGGGAATTTCTTGGATTGCTTTCGGATTTCCTTCCTCATCCAAGCAAGTGAATGCCTTGTTGTGGCATTCTAAGATGGCATGGTGTTGTTCCAACCAATCCATACCAATTAGGAAATCATATGATCTGAATGACAAGATGTTCAAATCGTCCTTGGTACACATCCCATTCATGCCCACTGGACATGATTTACCAACTCAACAACTATCCTCTTGGCTCCTATAGCCAGTTGTACCATGCAATATTTTCCCATGCTTGCTTCTTGGAAAAAGAAATCTTTCCACTAACTTAGGGTCTATATAGCTATGACTAGCCCCCAAATCAATTAAAATAGTAAAGGCATGGTTATTGATCATACCTTCAACTTCAATCATGTGTTATTGAAACTCACCTTGCTTGTTTTCTAGGGCTGCATAGATCCCTTGTACTCTTCTTCTCATGTCCTCCACTGCTTCTCCTTCTTGTACATTCTGGACATCTCTTACATTGTCAATTTTGTGAGGACAATCTCTATGCTTGTGGTCTCCTTTACAACCCCAACATTGAATGGGTGCCTGCCTTGACCTTTTCCCTCCTACCTCAGACATTCTATGCTCTCTAAAATATGGCTATCCTTGAGGACTATTTCTGAAAAATAGAGGCTTGTTTCCCTTCTGCTTATGTTCCTTATTGAACTTCTTCTTGTCCTCCCAAGCCTTCTGGAAGGTAGTCTTTCCTTTTTTCTAATCATATAATAATTTTCCTCACCTTGTAGTTTCTTCCTAAGTCTTGGGGTCATCATATTGGATTTTATCACTTATGAAAGATGGCAGCCCACTCAGGTATCTCAGAATCTTCATTATCTCATCCTTGATGAAGGAGACATACTTCAATAGCTCTAAGAATATCCTTTTGTATTCCTCAATAGCCATGCTTCCCAATTTAAGTCCAAAAAACTCTTTCATCTTTCTATCATAATACCTCTTGGTCAGGTATTTCTCCTCAAAATGCCTCTTGAAATCCTTCCAAGTTAAATTTTTCTCCTTCAGGTGTTGTACCTTCACCAGCTGATCCTACCTCATGGATGTTTTTCCTTTAAGTTGCTATATGAAAATTATTCCTTTTGCATGGGAAGAATAATTATACGATTGAAAACACTTTCTGATGCCCATCAACCATGTCTCTACATCTTCATCCTTCTTGTGCTCCCCATCAAACATAGAAGGTTTGATTTTGTTCATTTCCCCTCGTAGCTCATCCTCCCCGGACCTCTTATGTTGTTAAATTATGAATCTCCATATTTCGAATCTTCCATAATTAATTCTTCCATACTTACTCAAGCCTAAGTGTTTCATCTTTAAAAAAAAAATGTTTATGGCCTTTCAAAAGGGCCAAATAATCAAGCATGGGTAATATCCAAAAATGTTTATAGTGATGATCTTCCAAAGGCCCTTTCTTTGGAAAAAAAATAGACTTTGTATATATTGATCACTTGAGGTCATTACTTCACTTAAGCTATGCCAATGATCCTATACCTATTTTAAGAAATCATAGCATATTAGGATGTAAGTGTTATCTTCTCATGATTTTAGACAACTTGAAAATTTTGTGGGTCATTGTACAGCTCTATACATGACTTATTATTTTTGCAGCATTCCCCGCTACTAAAATCATACAAAATTAAAATTTATAATACCATTAAGATAAATACATCTAACAACATTTTTGAAAACATTAATGCAACTAATTATACTCATAAACATTAGCATATAATTCACTCAAAACACATAGTACTACACATGAAAATAAACCATAAATGAAAGTAATAGACAAAGGTAAAACAATTATCTTTTAATAACCATTGTGCAACCAGTTACATAGGACAAACATTCCACCCAACTAAATACTTGTTGCTCCAAATCTCAATTGCAAGTCACCCCTGAGTTGAGGCTCAGAATCCATAAGAGAGGGTGTTTATCCATTGTTCATTCACAACCCAAATGTTCCCACAACCAACTATTTTTCCTATACCTATCCTAATCCTTCATATCTCTTCCTCTCAACCTACAAATGCAAAGGAATGGGATCCCCCTTCACTCACACAATCCCTCAAGCTTTCCAAAATCACTCCAGGGATCTAGCACAAGTTGGTTAGGAATCTCTCTTATTGGGGACTCTAAGGACGTCAACTGCAAGAAAAAATGCACAAAATCAAGCTCACTATTGGTAGGGTAATTTGTTTGACACAATTTATCTCCACATGCCTAAAAACTTGCTTCTTCATGCATTCTACAACTCCAAAATATTTACCACACATGGACACTATGGTTTCCTTCAAGATTACATCATCTTTTGTCACTTGTTATACAGAACTTGGTTGTTAAAACTGTTCCCTCTTTTCCATATGAATTTCCCTCTTTCCCCAAGCAAGTTGACACCCACTCTCCCCAATGTTGATTTTAATTTAGCCCCATGTTCTCAATAACTAAGGGATGTGACTTTTCACACCCACCCAATTACATGTATTCAATAATTTGGCTCTCATACACTCAAGGGAGAAATTAGAAGGTTTACTCAAGACAATAATTTTAGGAATGGTTTGGGTTTTAAGACACATGAATAAAACCCCCTTAGACCCCTCCTCTCTTGTGGAAAACTCAAACCCCATAACTTTGTCCATGTCCATCTATAGTCAACATCACCTTTTGTTTATTATTTTTTGTATACAATGTTTACAAATTTCATCACTTGGTTGACATTCATATATAATATCTAAATTATACATCACTAAACATGGAATTAAATATAGAGATGTTGCATTCCTCTCCCCCTACAATTTTTCACCTTCCTTGGTGCACAACACCATACCAATATACATGTACAAAAATTACATCATAATACTTAGGTTTTTTGCAAGTTCACAACTCCTGCAACAGTTCCAACCATAAACCTATTGGTCCCCCCAACTTTCACAACCTAAGGTAGTGTAGCCGCTTCTATGTGTCGCAGTACCTTAGGTTTTACCACTCCCCTTCCAGAGCTCCAGAACACGTTGGAAAAGAATCTCTGAGATGTGGTCCCAATAACTCTACCTACCCAAAACAGAGCCTTCCACAGTTACATACAAATGCATGATCAATTTTTTTTTAATTTGCAAAAGCATTGTATGTATTCCTCTCACATGGTCTCCTCATTCTCCCATGTAGTGTCCTCAGGACCATATCAAGTCATTTGGACATTTACCAACTCGATAGATTTGTTATTAAGAACATTTAATTTCGAATCTAGGATGTGTGTCAATTCTACCTGAAATTCTCCTTCGTGTTCCACCTCGATCACACTCCAATCAATTATGTGGTTAGTATCAGGCACATATTTCTCCAATAAAGACACATGAAACACATTATGAATTATCATTGATGCAAGCAATCAAAGAATGTATGCAACTGGTCCTATCTTCTCTAGGACTTCAAATGGCCCATAGTATATTGTTTCGAACTTTGGGAAACATCCTAAACTTACAAATCTTTGTTTTTTTAAATTTACTTTCAAAAACACATGCTCGCCCACTTTAAATTCCTTGTATGTCGTGTTTTTATCTTCAAAAATATTTTTCCTATCCTCTGCAACATTTGAATTATGTTAGATCTTTATCCACTTCTCTTCCATTTTCCTTAGAAATTCCATCCCAATAACTGCTCAGATTGTCGGGTTATCCTATCTCACTAGGATGTTGCATTTTTTTCATACAATGATTCATACAGACTCATCTTCAATGATTCATAATACCCGTTATTGTAATAAAATTAAACTAGATCAATGTAGTCTTTCCATTTGGAAGGTGTTGATGGGCGAAAATGACCACTCGTCAATTGGAAGAGCAGGTCCAGTCCGAGATTGTCCAATTAACCCAAGCCATTTGGATTGACTCACTCTGACGGGTTTAATGGCTCCATTGGCCAATCTAAAATCCTAAAAGAAACAAAATAACTCACTAATTACTAATTAATAATATATAAAACTTATTTAAATAATATTTACACAATAGGTCCATTTATCTAATTCATATACAAGATATACAGATTATGAGTTTTAATCTGAACTCATAAAAATCAAATGTAAAAATGATTCTTTTGATGAAAGTAGATAAAGAAAAAAAAAGGCACTATTTCTTTTTGCTTTGTTTTTAATCTATATGAATATCTAAGATCAAATATCAAACTATTATTGAAACAAAAAATGTACATAGTGAAAACTATACTACATATAAGAATCTCTATAATAAACAAGCAAATAAAAGGAACAGACTAACCTATCAATCACTTGAAGAGTACACATCCAACTATTTGTATAATCATAAATCATACATCAGTCCGTCCACGAGATAAGTCTGATGTGCACCTTCACGTTGTTTGGAATAAATGCCAAACAATACATTGACTGGTGTATTTAATAGATAAAACGATAGGATGCAAAATAATAACTGTGATATATGAGGCTGCAGGTAATAACGCATAAGATAAATCCAACAGTTATAGCTCGCATTTAATCAATCAACATGTATAAGGTAAACCTTATAATACAAATTGAATGATCATTCACTATTTTTATATAACTAAAGCATAAAATCATGAACTGTGAGAGAAAAACTATCTTGACAACATAATAACTGTGAAGACAAAAGCTATCGACAGTCATCAAATGATCAAGATAAACAAATTATAGACAACAACAACATTTACAAACAACTAAGGAAGAAATGTAAACATATGTTATGTTCAAATTCGAGTATAATCTTGTTCACAACTAGCCCCAGGCCAAGATGTTGTAATTACAAAAATAATGGGTTTTTAAAACCTTCAGAAAGGTAACTGTTTCCTCTTTTGAGATTAGATATTGATAACAAAAATAAAAGGGGAATACAACCACCCAGATCATACTAAATCCTCTAAAGCTAACAAAAGTTTATTTCTGTTCATACAAAATGTATCAAAGACATGACTAGAAAGTCTCAAAGATTCTTTAGATCAATTGGTAACCATGAAATCTTGAATATTCTGAAAGGAAAAGGAAAAATAGAAAGATTTAGATACATATTTAACCATTAATTTGAAAATTTTGAATTAACATAACTGGCTACAGAATTTGTTGATTTTGTAGCTAGTTATTTTAGTAAATGAAATCAAATTTATTATAAGAACGAAGCAATCTAGTTTTAACAAATAATCATATTTTAAGATAAAAGCATCATACCTCCAACTATAAGATCAAATCGTATCATACAATCTTGGAACTTACTATAGTTGTTGCAGCCTCAACATTTTTAAATATTACATTCTTTGTAGTCTTCATACGTTTCTCTTTTCCTTGAAAGACAAACTCAAGCCTATGGTTTTTATTTGTTAAGGCATCTATCTGGTCAGTGAGGGCCTTAACCTGTGACTAAAGGATAGGTATATCAGTGTAGTTATTATCAATCCAGAAAAGGCAGATTTCACACTTCGATTGAGCGATGGTCTCTTGAGAATAACCATGATTGTGAACCGGAGTATCTTCAACAAGGACTGTAGATTCATTACCCAATTTAATACCCGAAAATTCTACATTATGGTTCAGACAAGGAGGTAGATCGTCCAAAAAATTGTAAGGCCCATGGAGGTGTGGTTGGAACGAAAGAGGGTCATCTTCAGTGAGGAACCTATCAATTTTGGAGTTCGAACTCTCATGGATATCGATCATCTTGATCGAGCTTGCATGAGAGTTCGACTTGTTTTTGAGATTTCTTGAAATTAACCTTTCGGGTCTCTTATTTTTAAAATTTAAATCAGCATGGCCTTTCGATATCTCGCTTGTAGGTTTCTTTAAATTTTTAACAGAGTCATTAGGGTGTATAACCTACTCACAGGCCTGCTCAAAAATCTTTGGATCAAGTAAGGGTTTGTTGTAGGAGGATGAGACGTAGGCCTGTGTAGCTGTGAGGTCTATTGTAGGGTAGATTAAGGTTTCTTCAATCACATACTTGTTAATATCTTCCACATTGGGGTTAGAGAAACTATTTTTGATAAAAAAACGAATCCCAATTATCATTCTGCATCTCTAATTGATGCACAAGTAAAATATTTATTAATCTATGATGGAAGAGGCTCGAGTTTGATCATTGCTTTCTCTACCTGTTACACATTATTTTTGTCACCCCTATGACCGTTAATGATGTAAACCTATATGTTGCCTTATGAGGGGTCAGTGGCTTGAGTTCCTAAAGAAGGAAGGGAGAAGAACTTTTCCTGAGAAAAGAGGTTGCATTCTCCTTTGTAAAAACCCCATAAAAAACGATGTTCGCAGGTTGCTATATAGGCAGGGTGCGAGAATGCATGATTCTCGTAGGTTTAACTATAGATGGGTTGTGAGAGGTTCGCAGGTTTCTCTATAGGTAGGGTGCGAGAATGCTTACACGTGGGAAAAATGAGCATTTTCTCGAATCTTCTAGAAGGAGAAACTTCCATGGTGAGGTGGCATCCGAATGATTTGGATCTTATTCGCTTTCATGATTTAGTGGGATCATCCTAACCTCCTCACCTTATCCTCTTCATCTTATAAAAGGAGAGGAGATCTCATGGAGAAGGGCTAAGTTGGATTTTGCTTGGAATTATTAGCTTGGTTAGAGTGGTTTTGAGTTCTGCCTTTATCAAGATAGACCGTGAATACCATCAGATCTGTGCTCTCAGAATTCTTGGAGTGAAAGTGTGTGGGGAATGAAGGATAGTTGGAAGGGACCTTACGACATCAAGGCCATGGTTGTAATATCTCTTTCACATTTAATATG
>CBVK0101647203.1:0-13913 GCA_900067695.1 Picea abies
AGGGTTGTACCTTGCCTTGTGGGAAGAAGGGGCTAAAGGCCCAGAGGGTAGAAGTACCTGGAAAAAGTTAAAAGACAAAATGAAACCTTTGAGATGCTTCGCCCAGGGATTCCCGAGAAAGCAATAAAAGGCTTCTCAATAAGAAAAGGGGACCCATAAGATAAAATAAAACTTAAGGTCTAGTTGGTGGATGGGAGATCTAATCATGAGTCGGCCTATTAGGTCCATCGGAATGTAGAAGTATGACACTACCATCTATCTGGTCACCAAACCAGGGTAGTGGCTCTTGGTGGCATAGCCAAGAGAAAAGGGATCTCATCACGAGACAACCTTCTCATTTCCGTGAAGTGCTTGTGGGTAATGTTGTCACCACTGGTCACCATGCCAGGACAGTGTCCCCTGGCTATTATTTTGAAAAGAAAAGGCAATAAGACAAAGAATAAAAGGCATGGAATGGGCTAGGAAACAATGGCATCCATGACAAGGTGCAACTCGCCATCTACAGAGGCACCCACAGGCAAGACCTACATTTCCATGTTATCATTGTGCCCCTTGCCCAAACATTCCCCTACACCATTTCATACACTTACATGACCTAGATTGGTCTTCATCTGGAAAATACCCCAAACTTGAGGAGGATTATCCCAATATGACATCCTGAGACCCTCTCCAAACCTAGCTTGTTAAACTGCATAACGTCTTTGAGCATTTGTCTGGGTAAAGGGGGGTTTGATGCACATGTTTGTGTAATTTGATTATTGGATGTGATTGACATTGATATGATCCATGTGACTTATGAGCCCACGGAGGGCATACTTGTTGTTGCTACAAGACCATGCCCGGTGGACTGGTACATATGCAGAGATGATTAGCTCGGACCTCCATGGGGCTAAAATCCCACCAGATGGATGTTGTGACCCCGACTGGGAGCAAAGAGACAACAAAGGATGACACCAAGAAGGAATAAGGACGTTTCCCCCAAGACACTCTGGCAGGCCTAGACCCAGGGGGGTCTTGCCCTTCCACCATGACATCGGCCCTTGAAGGCCCCTAACGTCATAATATTGACCCTTCACGTCATCTAATTAGGGTTTGGCATGAGGACAGTTTGGTGCTAGTTGGCACGTGTGGCAACATTTGAGGCCTCTAGAGGCCCAACGTTTTTCATTTGAGGCCTAGTGTTCCATGATGGGGGCCTAACATCACACTAGAGGGGCATGACATCATCCCTAAAGTGAAATTAGGGCTTTAATTGTTGAATTTATGTAAAAACTAGATTTTTTATGTAAATTGGCCATGTCGACCTTTTATGACCTAAAAGACAATTAAAGGTCATTGATATTATATAAATAAGAGATAAAACTCTCATATTTTTTCAGCATTCACTCATCACACAAGTGGTGGTCTGAAATTTGGCCTTCTTTAAGGTTTATTGGTTGATATTAGTGGTGTGCACTTCTTGGAGGAGGCATTTAATAGTGCATTTTGACAATTTTCATGTGGAAGATCTTCAACTAGGGTGTTTTACTTGTTTATTCTTGGTGAAGTAAGTGGAAAATATACATTTATTTATTGTGAATGAATGATTATGGTTAATTTTACTTGTTTCATGTCTAAGATTATGAAATTGCTTGCTTGAAACCCTAGGGGAAAGATATATGTTATTATCTTTTTCCCTATAGTCTTCCATGTGCTAAAATTTCTTGAAAGACACCTATCTTGAAGTAGATACTAGATCCCTACCATTGTAGCACTCTAGTAACCCTACTTCCATTCCCAATTGCATATTTTATTACAATTTGTTCAAGGAATGGAGAAATCGCTAGGGCTTAACCCTTATTACTTTCTAGCAATTTTCTCTTGGAGGTGGATTTTTTAGGACTTGGGATACCAAAACCTTTCTTATCATTTCCATCCCTTTAACATATCATTATCATTTCTATATTTCTTCTAAGTTTTGTTGCTTCCATTAGTGACTCTGCTTACCCTAGAAAGGCACTAGACTACCATCTACAAGTGTTGATTGATCAAACAAACACTTGTACTTTTATCCTTGAAGCCTTTACTAACATTTGCTAACCATAATTGTAGCAAAACATTGCTACAACCATACAAACATACATTGATTTGATACATTTACCTACATAACTTGCACTAAAACCATTCAAAACTCAATTGTGATAATTGCTAGTCAATCTACTAGGTAAGTGTTAACTTTGTTTGGTGTTTTCTTGCAATTTTGACCATTAGAATTTGTTGTTGTTGCAAACGATTGCTACAACGATCCATCTGAAGCAAATTCTCTACAAAAGTGACATTAAAAGCTAGCTAAACATTGCCAACTTTGTTTGTGACAATTTATTATCAATTTTCCTAGTCAAAGTTACTTTTTTTTGTCTTTTTCAAGCAATTTTAAGGCATAAATCTTGTGGCTATTATAAAATATTAATTGTTGTTATAAACTGTTGCATTGTTGTAAATTCATATCAAATAGCTTACTTTGTGAAGGTTTATTGTCTTTTATTGTCTTATGAAGTACTAACAATCATTTGGTACTTGGAAAGTGCCATGTTTGCCTTGTTGTCTTGTTCTAGGCAGGTACACAATATCATCCATTTACTTCATCCTTTAAGAAATAAATAAACCTTTGATTTGAGTGATACGTGACAGGGGAAGGATTTCCTTGTGATTACTTTCCTTAGCCTTCTCAAACCCTCCATTTCATCAGGGATGTCTCCCCTAGGGTAGTCTTGACATACTCCTAAATAGAAAGGGATCTTCTATTAAGGTGACAGTGATAAGTTATTCCCAATTACGCCAATTCTGTATCCACTTGCCTTGGGAATTTGGGCAAGTGCAATTTGTGTGATAACAGGGCCTACCAAGGTCCTAAACACACAAGTAGTGTTGGATGCATTCTATATTTTGGTGACAATCATTATATCAAAGTTAAAGCTAATGTGGGTCCTAGAACAAATAACTTTGATGAGTTGATGACCATCAAAGCTCTTGTGAAGTTGGCATTGGATCAAGGCATTTCACAGATTTATATTTTTTCTAATTCTCAGTTGGATATAAAGTGGTTGAATAATGAACATCATATTCAAAGTTTAGCACGACAAGCTTTGTCAAGGCAACTTAAAGAAAACTTTAAGGTCCTTACTTTCACAAAATTCTCCCATGTGTATAGAGAATTGAACACTTTGGCATATGCATTATTAAAGGAGGGATTGCAAATGATTGTTGGACAAGTTCATATGATGGAATGCTTCAAGGGAACCTTATCTGAGTCAAGGATGACTATTTGATTGTTTTCATTCCATACTTTATCTATTTTATGATGATAGGTAGATTGAATTTGAGATTAGTATGGTAGAATACTTTCATGGAAGACTATAATAGATACATTTAGAGATTGTTTTTTTATGATTTTGTAATGTTTTTTAATCTTTAGTGAGATCGTGATGAAGTGAGTAATGACTATCAAAGATAGTGTATAGTAAATGTTAAGGCCCTTGGACCCCTATGTTAAGGCCCTAATAATAATTCATTATTAGTTTATTTTTTATATTAATAGCTCAACTAGAACCTTTCATTGTACCCTTATTATGTAAATTTCCACAGTTAGTCATAATGTTGGAGAATTTTTCTGGATGTAAATTGTGTATTAAGTTTCGAAACTTAATACACAATTTACATCCAGAAAAATTCTCCAACAATTGTACCCTTTGTCTCCTATATATACCAAGAAGACCTATTCTTAGGATCATCATATTTTGTCTTGTGAATTATAGATATTGTAAAAGGAGGTTTCCCCTTCGAAGTGGACTATATTCATCGAAATACACATGGTTTCATGTGGTTGGAAACACATTGTTTCACCTTGTTGGAAACCCTTGTAACCCTTGTTGGTACCCCTTCGAGTAGTACCGCATTAGACGATACCTGTAGATGGAATCTCACTTCCACGTACTTTTGGGTGTATAGAAAGTCTCATAGGTATACTTGAAACCAACATTAGTTAGGCTATTTAGTTGTCTTGTTGTTATAGTACACCGAGAAGAGCATTAGGGAAGACCACTCTCTAGTACATGGGTAGTCGGGTAGTATGGATATGGGCACAGTTAAGCCTCCTTAGTTAGTGCCTTGAGATATTGGGTCGATTACTACTATTGGACCCCGCGCATATATCAAAGAGTTGTAGCACCTGACACTCCCTTGTCCTTAAGACCTAATAACTTTTTTCCATGGCTCCAAAGAAAGATCCAAAATTTACTTCACCAATTAAACCTCCAAAAATCTTCTCCATGACTCATGAAGAAAATGACTAGATACAAAACTAGCTATCCAAATTGGACAGTCAAATCAATGAATTGAATGATAGGTCAATGAAAAAGGTTGATTTGATAAATACTCAAGCAGAAATGGGAAGAAAGATGGATGAAAATAAGGAACTAATGGAAAGAAAGATGGAAGAAAATAAGGAAATGATGGAAAGAAAGATGGAATAAAATAAGGAACTGACGGAAATAAAGATGCAATAGTTGGAACATAAGATTATAGAAGCCTTAAATGGGAGGCTCCCTAAAATTGATAAGGTGTGTGAAGGGATTCATGAAAATAAGGGTAGTATTCAGGGTGAACAACTTTCCAATAATAAGAATTTTCTAGGGGGATTTAACTCCAATAGTGGAGTTACTTATGGATGGTTCCCAAAAGGAGAGAACCTTCCCAAGGTTGAATTAAAGAAGTTTTATGGAACAAAGGTCTTTTACCTAAGTGAACCAAATAGAGCAATATTTTGAACTGCATAATATTATGGATGATAAACAAAGGATTCACAAAGCAACTTTGAACTTTGAGATAAAACCATATCAATGGTATCAATGGGTAGTTAAAAGGAAGCCCCATTATTATTATTATACTTGGGGTTTATTTACAATAGACTTAGAAGCATAATATGGGAAAGTTTGGGAACAAGACTACTTCAGTCAATTGACAAGAATCAAACACTTAGGTGATATTGAAGATTATGATTCAGAATTTCAGGTATTAGTGCAAGGGTGGATAATACAAGTGATGAGCATTTGTTGGAAGCTTACATGGGTGGATTAAAAGAAGACATTAAACATGAGATTTTCCTAAAACATCTTGAAAATATTATGGAAGCTATGCAATTTGCTCATCATATTCAAGCCAGAAATAAGACTACACACAAGTCTACCATTGGAGCATATGCAGGAAGTAGAGATCATTTTGGGGTTCATAAGACAACCTTAACTCAACCTAATCGAATGTCACATAAGGAAATGGAGGAAATAAGAGCAAAAAGATTGTGCTTTGGTTGTAGCAACAAATGGTTAAAAGGGCATAAATGTCAAGAAACAAAATTGTTCACCTCGGAAAATAGTGATGAAGAGGAAGTGGACGCATCTACACATAGAAATGAGGAAGAACTTGTTAACCTAAAAGAGAAGGAAATAAAGGCTCAAATTGTGAACAACATTGAATCATATAGGTGTGAAATATATGTTCATGCATTGGCAGGGTTGTCAACACCTTAAACCCTGAAGATTGTAGGTTACATTAAGAAGAAAAATGTTATAGTGCTCATTGACTCGGGTAGTGTTGGTCACTATAATTGCTTATTTAATCTAAACAATCAAGTGCTACATAAATTGTCAACCCAGGGGAGTCTGTTTATTTCAAAGGTAATCACGCACTATATATGCTCAATCTCAAAAGCAATCTAGATTTGTAGTAATATAACGACCACACTTTGCCCTGAACAAACAAAAGTTCTAACTTGAATTACAGGAAAGCAACCTACCTATTGCAGAGCTTAAAGAAATGATTAATTAAAGAATCCTGGATTACATTAAAATAACAACAAGATGTTGCAACAGGAAAGACCAACTATTCTGTAACCAGAGAACATGACCCTAATTCTCAAGCAGGAATCTTCAGCACCCGTTTCCGAACATCACACTTCATGAACTCATTACTTGACTGAAACAATTGACACATGTAGAAGACTAATTGATTCTTAACAGAGAGCAGGACCCTAATTCCCAAGCAGGAACCTTCAACACCAGTCTCTGATTAGCACACTCATTAAAATAATTGAAGGGTAACTATCTCTAACAGAGAACAGGACCCTAATTCCCAAGCAAGAACCTTCAGCACCAGTCTCTGATTAGCACACTCATTAAAATAATTAAAAGATAACTATCTCTAACAGAGAACAGGACCCTATTTCCCAAGCAGGAAACTTCAGCACCTTGTTTCTGATTAGCACACTTTCATGAATTCATCAAACATGATTGCTAACTAAAATGATTAATAGTTACCCAAGCATGAATCACATGAAAACAATGTAATGTTAAGTAAAGCAGAGTTTTCAACAAGACAGAGTTCAGTAAAGTAGTGTTTCAGCAAAACAGAATTCAATAAAGTAGTGTTTCAGCAAAACAAAATTTAATCAAGGCATAAACAGAGATCACACTAACACACTACAAAACTAACGGGTGAATCTTGTGAAGAAGGTGGGCCCTCCCTTCTCACAAGATTCCCCTGAAATGAAAGGAACTAAAGAGAAATGCTCAGAACAATCTTTTATTCATCTGTCAACTGTGTTACATTACAATCTGGAGTAAAAACGTCCCTCTCTGTAAATCCTTTCTTAATACAAAAACAAGAGATCCCCCCATCGAATGATGATTTCCTCTTATTTAAAGAGGAGAATCCCTTCGATACAATTGATCAACAAATTACAGGTGCATATCTGAGTTCTATTCTTAGTCAGATAAACTTTCTAAACTAGAATAGGATATCCTAGTCTCCTGCAACAGAATGCTATTACAAGTGTTGAGTGAGGTGTTGTTGTTGCGGCTGGAGTAACAACTTTATTTGTTTCTTGTTACTATTGTTGTATGCTGTTTCGGCATCGCAAATCGCGGGTTATTTCAGCCACGGGATTTGCGTTTTGACTGTTTCAGCACTTCTCCGGCAGCAGCGATGGTTGATGCTTAGCTCACGGTGTAGCTGTTGTAGTCAATCTGTGTGAGTTGTTGTTCAGCATCGTTGACCACAGACTGTGTAACAACTTCCTCTGTGTTTCAGCATCGTTGACCACAGACTATGTAACAACTTCTTCTGTGTTTCAGCATCGTCGACCACGGACTGTGTAATAGCTTCTTCTATGTTTCAGCATCGTCAACCACGAACTGTGTAACAACTTCTGTGAGTTGTTGTTTTAGCATCAGGCCTCAATGCTAATCTGCAGTTCGAACTGTTTCAGCACTTATACATTTCTAATCAATGGTTAAGTATGAGAGTGATGTAAAATTATATGCAAAACAGATTAAACATATAGTAAAGAGAAGAGACGTTGTATACCTTTGGAAAGATAGGATAACGTGATAATATGAGTTTAAATGTGAGTGAAACAAGAGTGTAATCGTGGCAAAAAGTATGGGCAAAAAGGTACATTGTGTGGTCCTAACATCCCCCCCAACTTAAAATGTTGCATGTCCTCAGGCAACTTCACTCTGAATCAGAGTCTGAATACCGATTCTGAGCGTGCAAGTTACTCAAGCAGTAGCTATGGGAGGTGTTGTTTGTTGGAGCTCTGAACCCTTGGATGCGTTGTAACCTTTGCCAAGCTATTGTTTCTGTCTTCTTAGTCAACTCATAATGGATTTGATATCTCTCTGCTGGCAACCATAGGATAAGAAAATAAAACCGGTACCCTATCCAACTTTCAGCACATTGCTGAACACACTTGATGTAGTTAGTACCCTAGAGATTGCTATCTCGAGATTAGTAGGGCTAAAAGGATTGTGTTCCTGTCTTTTCTTAGTAGATTGCTGCCAAAACAAGTTGTTTGCCTGTAGGGCAGCAATCTCTGTGGATCTGATGAAGTGTTGACAATCCTGAAGCACTGTTGATTGTAGTTGCTGAACATGTTCAGTCATCCCTGGTTTCTTTAAAAACTGATAATATTCTGTAACAAAGGTGGCTGCATTTTGTGGTTCTGGCCTTATCCAGAGAAGGTGGTTATCCTCATTGTGCTTGGCAGCCGGGAAGTCATCATGCCATATAATCTGATTGTGGAGAAAGGAGGTGAATGCCCGAATCTGGATGTCACTGACAAGAGGATTAAGGTTGAGCTGCCTATTCTCAGGGATGGCCTCATTATGAAAATATGCCTCACAGAGGAGGTGTTGATCCATAGCAAAGGCTTCTGCAAAAGTTTTGACAAAATCTGTTGGATGTAGCACTGCATGGGGTCTGCCTTCTGTGATTGATTTGATCTAAAACCATGTAAGTCGTTCCATGAGGAACAAGGAGTAATTGTAGGATGGTTTCCTTGCAACCAATAGCTTTTGTGCCAAGTCAAATATCAGGAGCAATCTGCCTTTTAACTCTTTGTTCTGTTTCTTAAGGGCACGAGTTTCCTGGCGTGTTTGCTCCAAAGCTTCCCAATTTGAGCAGGTATGATTTATCCATATTCGTCTATGTTCCTGCAGGCTTTTGGCTTGTGTAACAACATACTCTTTTTTCCATTTTTCTATTATTGCCTGCTCACCCCATGGATGAGTTTGTGTTTTAGCGTTGCAAGTAGTAGGCTGAGGTAGAGTCTGAGTGGCCTGTTCCACAAGGGTGTGGGTATTGATCTGGCTGGGAGGGGCAGATTCCTCAATAGGCACTATTTGTACAACTTTGTTAACAAAAGCAGGGGTTTTAGATTTGACATTTGTTGCAGGCCAGGGCTCAGTCTTAATTTTGGAAGGTCCTGCTAGTTCTGTGTTTCAGTTGTAGCTGGTTCTTGTGTAGCAGCAGGTTCTTCTTCTTTGACTGCAAAAGTTGAAGGAGTAGGGGGAGCTCCTGGCATTGGGATTTGAAATACTTTGTAGCCTTCTTGATAGTAGATGTCCCCACATTGACAGTACATATATTCTCTACACGGATTCTTTGTTGTAGTTCCTTCTGACATGGTCACTGTGCGAGCTAGGGTGTACAAATTAAGTTCCTTCTCATAGGCTTCCTTTGCTGCGGCTAGCTCTTGCTTGTAGGCTTCCAGTTCAGATTTTAGGAACTCATTTTCTTCTAAGACAGAGGCCATTGTTGGTTCTGGTTGAGGAGTGACTGGCTCTTGTGTAGCAGTCACAACTGCACTAGCTGGTTTTTGTGGAGCAGCTACAGGATCGGCAGCTGCTCCTTGTGTTTTAGGTTCTTGATGTAAGGAAAGTAATGTTGCAGCACCCTGGACCTCTGATTCCTGTATCTCAGTATCAGTATCAGCAGCTGGTTCTTATGTTTCAGCTACGAATTGGGTAGCTGGTTCTTGTGTGGTAGCTATGGCTGGTTCTTGTGTTTCAGCCACCGAATGAGTCATTGGTTCTTGTGTTTCAGCTACTAAATGGGTAGCTGGTTCTTGTGTTTCAGCTACTGAATGGGTAGCTGGTTCTTGTGTTTCAACTACTGAATGGGTAGTTGGTTCTTGTGTTTCGGCTACTTGATTTGAAACATATGATGTCGCAACACCCTGGGCATCTGGTTCTTGTGTTTCAGTGCCTATGGGTGGAATAGGCAAAGATTCCGGCATTTGGGAGGTTAGAGATGTATGGGGTATTAGTCGGATGGGTTGGGGGTCTATGGCGGTGGTAGTAGTGGTTGCCCTTGTTGAGGCCCTTGTTCGTTTTCTCTGTAAAAAGGGCAGAAAGAAAGGAATTTGCTTTTGTTTTCATGGGGGTTTTTCCTCAATGATGGGACAGAGAGAATTGTCTGGCTCAGAATCATCGCTAAGAATATGAAGGGCAGGAGTGGATGATTCTGGTAAGGTGTGGGGCGGGCTTGGTATGGTAGGGGGGTTAATTGGGCTGATTGGGTCTATAGACAGACTATTAGGTATTTCTGGAGAATCTGGAGGGTTTTGTGGTTGTTGTTCCTGAAGATTTTTAGGGATTTCAACAACTTATTGGGGGTTCATGGGTGGGTTGTTTAGTGGAGGGTTTTGTTGGGCAAAACCCTTTTGGATAAGAAGTTGAACGAAACGGTGATGGGTGAGTGAAAGGGCGGGATCTTTAGCCTTTTTACTGTAGTGCGACATATTTTTGAGACAACCGAGTAGATAATAAGGAATGTTCACCAATCTATTATGCCGTAAATGAGACAACAAGAGAAAATCGTGCTGGTAGACTACCTGGTATCGACCTTCGCAGGTAAGGTACTGTTTGACAAATTTTGCAACTTCCGACCATGGGGGCAACAACAAGCTAAGTCAGACACCCTGACCTTTAAATTCAATTTGTTCCTCTGGCAAGAGGAAATCCTGTTGGGCATTCAGGATGATATGTTTACGGCTGAACAAGAGAATGCCATTGGTAGGGAGACCCAAAACCTGCGCTATATCCTCTTCTGTAACTAAGATTCGAACCCCTTGAACAATGGAATGATCTCCCTAGAGATTTTGAGCAAATTACAGAACCTGTTGTTGATCAAACCCCTGGAGTCTCTGAAAATAATTGAGCCATCCTGCCTGCAGAAAAATTTGATATGCTTCTGGATACAGTTCTAACAGGGCTGTCATGGCGGGTTTGTACCGTATAACAGAACCTCCCATAGCTAACAGCTCATTAAAATACACCGTCAAAGAGTCGAGCAACAACTTCTGTGCAGAGTAAGTTTTTCGAGTGAAGGCATGCAAATGGTGGTGAAACAAATGAACGAGTGCTAAATAGGAATGGCGGTGGTGAATTCGTGTGAAATGATGGTATAAAAGTTTGATATGTCCTCCCCCCCTTCAAGTGTGGCTAATAATGATTTTACTCGAGTGGTCATAATGATTTGGAATCTTCTCATTAACTATAGCTTAACTGTATTACATAAAATTTACATACCTCGCCTTTACCTTCTGATTCGTGCTGCAAACAAAATATAATGCCTGTCTACGATAGTTCTGCAGTGGTTGTGGCGGAGACTTTTGATTTGTCAGATGAATTGTATCAAGGATTTGTTGACTAGAAGGACAAAATGTAGTATGAGAGTGCAAAAGCTTATTGACAGATAATGTTGAAAAGTTGGTGTTTCAGCAACAAAAAAGAAAGGGCGAAACAATTGCTGGACGGTGTTGTTTCGTCAATGGAAACTGTGAAGAATTGTCGGACTGTAGTGTTTTGGCAATGGAGAGAAGGCAAAAATTTGTTGACAATGGTGTTTCAACAACAGAAAAGAAAAGAAAGGGCGAAACAATTGATGGACGGTGTTGTTTCGTCAATGGAGAAATGTGAAGAATTGCCGAACTGTAGTGTTTTGGCAATGGGGAGAAGGCGAAAAGTTGTTGACAATGGTGTTTCAACAACAGAAAAGAAAGGGCGAAACAATTGTTGGATGGTGTTGTTTTGTCAATGGGGAAATGTGAAGAATTGTTGAACCGTGGCAATGGGAAAATGACGAAAGGTTGCTGACAGTGGTGTTTCAGCAATGGGGAAAATGGTGTGGGGTTGTTGACAGTGGTGTTTCAGCAATGGGGAGAGTCAAAAGGTCGCTGAACAGTGGTGTTTCAGCAATGAAGAAAGAGCAAAGATTTGCTGACAGTGGTGTTTCAACAATGAAGAAAGAGCAAAGAGTTGCTGACAGTGGTGTTTCAACAATGGGAAAACTTGCCTCTTCTTGAAATAGGATCGTCCTTTCCTAGTGGCCTGTACTGTGATCGGGAATCTGCAAAAATCGATTGTAACATGGTATTTCTTGACAAGGATTATTAGTAAATGAAATCTAATCTAATACTAAAGAAATTAACTTAAAAAGAATCAATTGCAATGAGGGGTAGGAGCCCCCTCTAAAAAGAGGTAATGAGAGTTTGCCACACATGTGGCCTTAAAATCTTCTTTGGAAATAGGGCGCTGGTACAGACGGAGCCGATGACCATTTACAAGTAACAGTGTTTTAGAGTCATGAATTGTGGGGAGCCTTACTATTCCATTGGGGAAAACAGTGTCTACTTCGTAGGGTCCAAGCCATCTTGTACACAGTTTCCCTTGAAATTCTTTGAACCGAGAGTCATACAGTAGGGCCCAATTACCTTTTTGGAACTACTTATTCTTGATAGTTTTGTCATGCCATTTTGATTTTTGTTGTTGAATCATAGTTGTCTGATGAATGGCATCTAGTCTTTTCTCATCCAATTCATTAAGCTGCTGCAACCTGGCTGTCTGTGCATCAGTCAAATCAAGGTTGACAGCTAAAGCAGTTCTTACGGTTTTGATTTCAAATTCCACAGGAAAGACAACACTCTTTCCATAGACTAATTCATAGGGAGAGAATCCTGTAGCATTTCTCCAGGTAGTTCTGTAGGCCCATAATGCTTCAGGGAGCTTGTAGGACCAATCCTTTCTGTTTTCCTTCACTGTTTTTGTGAGAATGGCTTCTATTACTTTTTTTGTGCTTTCCACCTGTCCATTGGCTTGGGGGTGGTATGTTGTAGTCATTCTATGCTGAATATGATATTTTTGAAGGGTGGCTTTAAAACCATGAGAAGTGAAAGGAGGTCCTCCATCTGTAGCTAATTCTCTTGGCACTCCAAATCTGACGAAGATGTCTTCAAATAAGAAATCTATAACTGCTTCTTCGGTTGCTTTGTGGAGTGCTTTAGCTTCCACCCATTTAGTCATATAGTCTGTGCAAACCACTATGTAGACTTTTTGATAGGATGGGGGGTTAATGGGTCCTACAAAGCCCATCTTTCAAATGGTTCAAGTACTATCTGGGGGTTTAATGGCATTTCATCTCTATGATTAGGTTGGCCCAATCTTTGGCAACTATCACAGGCCCGGACAAATTTCTTTGCATCTTTGAAAAGTGAGGGTCAATAGTACCCCATCCTGAGAATTTTATGTGCTATTCTCTTATCAACAAAATGCCCTCCACAAGGGCCATCATGACAAGCTTTTAGTAAATCATAAACCTCGTCTTCTCTAATGCACCTTCGGATTTCTTGATCAGGTCCTGTATGGAAAAGACACCCACTTATCCAGCTATACCAAGCACTTTGTTGAATGATTCTTCTTTTCTCTCGGTGGGATAGGTGTGGTGGTAACTTCCCTACAACCAAGTAGTTAGCAATGTCTGCATACCAGGGTGAGCGAGCATAAACTACAAATAGATATTCATCAGGAAAGGAATCATCTACTAGAGTATCATCATCAGGTGTCAACCGAGAAAGGAAATCAACAACTACATTTTCTTTTTCTGGTCTATCTACAATTGTAGTATCGAATTCTTGCAATAATAGTAACCATCTGGTGACTCTAGCATTTGTGATAGGTTTGTTCATTAGATATTTGATAGCTGAGTGATCAGTATGGACAAAAGTAGAGTAGCCGGTGATGTAATGTCTATTATCACTGAAATTTCATCAGTACATGGTTACAAGAACTCAACATCGTCAAACAGTAATGAAGTCATTCATGGACCTGAATTAATACCACAACATTCAAAAATGTCAAAAACTATACAAAGTAGTGAAAAATTGAAGAGCGCTTTACAGGCATTGGGCGCGTGTGCACATGCGCGGAATAGGAACATAGAAAGCGCACATATGTGCACGATGCACGACTGTTAGCGCAAAAAGTTGCGCACCTGCTAAACGACGCATTTATGAAAGTGGTCGGCCTCCTAACCACTTATGGTTCAGCTCCCAAGCCGATTTGACCCTCAAATCTGAGTTGAATCCGACTGGTGGGCTGGTCAAAGACCTAATAATGCCCTAAATGGCCTATTTTCACACTACAAAGCAGTTACACAAAAGCCCAAAGCAATGCTATAAAAAACCATGAATGCACCTCATTTTCTCAAGGAATTCAAAGTAATGTTATGCTGCCTATATTGTTTTAAGGACTCCATCCTTG
>CBVK0101647228.1:0-13629 GCA_900067695.1 Picea abies
TATGGCTTGGACCATTTTTAATTGCTGAAAAGTTGGGTCCCAATTCTTTTTGATTTCATGTTTGAGGCATATGTTGATTGGGTCATATGTTGATGATGTTATGGTGCATGTCTGAGGCTTCTTCTTGGTATATTGTTAAAGAATTGGCACATACTTGAGGAACATATTAGGTTCATGGTTGACACATATTCTTGGTATATACTTGGTTGAGGGACTCCATTGATGATATCTTGTGGCCCATGTCATGATAGAGACATATTATGAGTTATATGGTATATGGTTGAGGCACTTTCAATGGTACATTGTTGTTCAGATTATTGATACAGTGACAATGACTGGTTGGGTACAGTGACTAGTTGACAGTGACGGGTTGAATACAGTGAGAGGTTGAAATTGATAGTTTGATAGTGGCAGTGATTATGTTAGTGAAAATTGGTATACACTTATATTTCAGGGTAGTAGGACGGGTTAAGGAAAGGGGTTTGTAGCCTACTTTTGGTTGGTGACAGAGAACATAGGGAGTTTTAGCTTCCTTCAGGTTGGATCTTGAGAATCAGGGGGTTGTATCCTCCTTCTGGGTTGAGCTAGAGAATTCAGGGAGTTGTATCTTCCTTCAGGTTGGATCCTATAAATAGGGGGTTGTAGCCTCCCTCCAGTTGTAGATGGAGAATTGGGAAGTTGGTGCTTCAAATGAATGTATTCTTTGATATATAAGAAAATAATTTCATGGTTTTCTCCGATTTGGGTTTCCACGTAGATTCGGGTGTATTATGTTTATGTGATTGTTTATTGATTTATGTTGTTGATGATATATTGCATAAACTTTTGAACATTACTGATAAATGTGAATATAATATATTGTGGTTAAAAGTGGAAAAAAGTGCTCATATTGATTTACGCCCCCTTCTCAATATTCCAACAATTGGTATCATAGAAGGTCCTTCAAGAAGTAGTCTAACCATTGGAAGAAGATCACAAAATATGTTAAGATTGGAGCACCAAGGCTTGATGGTCATAATTATGCCTTATGGAACAAAATGATGAATTATTTTTTACATGCATAGGTATTTGACATTTGGC
The DNA here is from genome assembly GCA_900067695.1 of Picea abies. NCBI lineage: Eukaryota > Viridiplantae > Streptophyta > Pinopsida > Pinales > Pinaceae > Picea > Picea abies. The sequence continues at coordinate 1,081 of CBVK0101647228.1, forward strand.
AGTCATTAGTAGATGGATATCTAGTGCCATCCACTCCCCCAACTGAAAAATATGGAAAGAAACTTAATGAAAACAATTCAAAGGATAAAGGCACCATTCCGAGAAGTTGCATGATTCAGTATTTGTCAAGGTTATGCATTTCAACATTGTAAAGGATCTTTGGGATAAAATTCAAAATATTTATGAAGGATATGCCAAAGTCAAAGAAGATAAGCTTCAAATCCTTAGAGCTAAGTTTGAGCAATTGAATATGAAGGAATATGAAGACATTGCAACCTACATTATGTGAATTGACAAAATAGTGAACACTATTATAGGACTAGGATAAGAAGTTGATGAATCATTGGTCATTAAAATGGTTCTAAGATCTCTCCCTATGAGATTTGATCCTAAGATATCATCCCTGGAAGAAATAACAGATCTTGACAACTTGAGAATAGACGAGCTACATGGAATATTTACAAATTATGAAATGAGGATAGAACAAGAGAACTAAGTCATGAAGGAAGAAACATTTAAGGCATCCAAGAAGACAAAGAAGAAGAATAATAAAAAGTCAAAAACATATTCTAGATGCAACAATGATTCAAAGGAAGATGAAGAAATGGAAAACTTCATAAGAAAGTTGAAAAGAGGAACCAGAAAGTACAAAGGTATGCTTCCATTGAAATGTTTTAATTGTGATGGTATTGGTCATTTTTCTTCTAAATGTACTTATGCTAAGAATAAAGGTAGCGATGAAGAAGAATATCCTAAGAAGAAAAAGAAAAGTCAAAAAGGAGATAAGAGAAGAAACAAAAAGAAATTCTTCTAAAAAAGTTTCTACTCAAAGGAAGATAGCTCCTCATCAAATGAGGATGATGACAATGACAGTGATTCAGAAAGAGTACTCTTCATGGAAGCAGAATATGATGAAGAATATTATGAAGAATAAGGTGAAGTCGATCTCAGAGAAGAATTAATCAGTGCCTTGGAAGAACTAAGGAAGGAAAGAAATAAAAACAAGTCACTCAAGGAAGAATTAAATACGAAAGAAGGATCTCAAAATTCCAACTCAGAATAAATAAAGCAGATAATCACGAAGTTAAAAATTTAGGTAGAGGAAGACTTAAGGATTGAATAAAACTCATAAGCCAATTAGAAGAAAAGGAGACAATGATTGAAATCTTGGAAGAAGAAAAAGTCACTCTAAGAAAATATCTTTAGAAGAAATATATGCAGCAAAATAGCATAAAAATATAGGATGATATCATCAAAAGTCAAAGGCCATACTATGATAGGTCCATGATAGGATACAAAAAAATGTATACTAAGAAAGGTTCAATCTCCAAGACAAAAGAATAGGAAGCATAACAAAAGATCTATGCAGAAATCATCAAAGGTACTATCAAGAAAGAGGAATAGAGGAAGACTCAAGAAGAAAATCATAGGGAAACTGGACCACCTAGAATACTTAGAATACATAATTAGAAGTCAACAACATGTCAAGAAGAAAAAGACTTCAAAAGAGCAACTCCATTCAGAAGATCCCCTACATATAGGTATCAAATTATTTTTCTTGGTTCATGTTATTATTGTAACACTTTTGGACACAAAGTTGTAAACTGTAGATCTTATGCTAAGAATAGAAGAAAGTATGAAGGTTATTCGAACAACACTTATCCCAAAAATTCACATGAAGCACAGAACATACATCACAACAATTTTGGTTCACCAAGTAATGAAGTAGAGTTCTACAAGTGCAACAATTTTTGACACATGGCCAAAGATTGTAAACAGATTGTTCCTCCAAGGGAACCAGAGAAAAATATCAACAATCATAAATAGGAACCACAAGGATATGGAGAAGGAAGTAGGATCAATTCAACATTTAAGAATTCTCACTTGATTTAAAAGTGAAACACAAGAAAAGTGGGTGGTACATTGACAACAGTTGCTCAAATCATATGATAGGTGACAATAATAGTTTTTTGAACCTGAAGAAGGAATGAGATGGATCAAGTTCATTTGGAAATGATATATCAGCCAAAATTGTAGGTAGAGGCATAGTCAAGCTTGGAAGAAAAGATGTCAAGTCAGAAAATGTTCTACTAGTCAAAGATATGAAGCAAAATATACTAAGTGTAATTCAAATGTGTGATCAACGAAAAAAAAAATTGTTTCACTCATAAAAATTTGAGATAAGGAAATAAGGATCAGGAAAGCTTGTGGATACAACTATAATAACCCCAAACAACATATATGTATTGAATGAAATTGGAAAGGAAATATGTTTCTTAGGAAAATAAAATGAAAGTTGGCTCTAGCATAGAAGAATGGGTCGCATGAAATTTGATAAACTTGTCAGAATAAAAAAAAAAGGAAGAAGTGAAAGAAATTCCTAAGATTTCAAAGCCAACAAATAATTTATGTGAACATTGTATAAAAGGAAAACAAACCAGGACCAAGTTCAAATCAAAAGAGTACTCCACGACAAAACCATTGAATATTGTACACACTAACCTATGTGGACCAACAAGAATGAATGGATTAAATGACGAACAATACTTTGTGTTATTGGTTGATGACTAAACAAGAATGACTTCAGTTTTCTTTCTTAGGAAGAAGTCAGAGGCATTTGAATACTTCAAGATATACAAAGAGATGGTTGAAACAGATATGGATTTGAAAATAAAGTGTTTGAGATCGGAACATGGCGGAGAGTTTACATCAAAAGAATTCATGGACTTCTATGGTGAACATGGAATAAAAATACAGTTCTCGTCAGCGAGGACACCTCAGCAAAATGGAGTTGTCGAAAGGAAGAACATAATAGTACAAGAAAGGGCCAGAACCATGTTGAAATATTCCAAGTTGGGTGAAATATTTTGGGCACAAGAAGTTCATACAATAGTTCATATCCTGGACAAAGGAATGTTCATAAATAACAACAACAAGACTCCCTACAAGTTATGGAAAGGAAGACCGGAAAATGTGAATCATTTTAGAGTGTTTGGAAGAAATGGAAAGGAAGACCGGAAAATGTGAATCATTTTAGAGTGTTTGGAAGAAAATGCTATATCAAAAGATAAGAGGGAAAATTTGGAAAATTTGGAAAATTTGAGTCCCGAGTTGATAACGAGATACAAGTTGGGTATTGAAGAAAAAGAAAAGCATATAAATTCTTTAGTCTAAGACTCAACAGAATAGTGGAAATATTCGATGTAAAAATTGACAAAACAAATGAATGAAAGACCAAAGAAGGAAGAAAATATTCAGAAGAGAAGGATGGCAAATAAGGTATAAACGAAGAAGAAGAAGAAGAAGAAGAAAAAGAAGATAAAGAGTAGTGAGAATCATAGCAAGAGGAAGATGATCAGAAGATACTTCCCAAGACACCTGGCCTATGAGTGTATAAAAATCATCCACCAAAACATATTATTGGGAATAAAGATGAAAGAGTTGAAACTCGAAGAAGAATACATTCACCAGAACAAATGCATCTAGCAATGTTATCCACACTTGAACCAAGATGTTTTGAATAATCCAACAATGAAGAACAATAGATAAAGGATATGGATTAATAATTGGATCAAATAGAGAAGAATGACACATGCTATCTGGTTCCAAGGATGAAGAACAAGAACATGATTGGTACAAAGTGGGTATTCAAAAACAAACTGAATGAATATGGACATGTAACCAGAAACAAATCAAGGTTGGTTTGAAAAGGATACACTTAGGTTGAAGGTATTGATTTTGAAAAGATCATTTCTCTAGTTTCCAGAATGGAAGAAATAAAATTAATCTTAGCCTATGCATCTTCCAAAATAATCAAGGTATATTAGATAGATGTAATATCATCCTTTCTAAATGGAGAATTAGAAAAATAAGTCTACATTGAACATCCTAAAGGGTTTCTATTATTAGAAAAAGAAGATTATGTTTACATGTTGAAGAAAGCATTGTATGGACTCAAGCAAGCCCCTAGAGCATGGTATTCCCAATTGGAAAAGTATCTATAGCAATGAGGATTCAGGAAGGGAAATGCAGACAACAATCTCTACATAAAAGTGGATTGAGACAATATATTGATAATTGAAGTTTATGTATATGATATTATATTTGGAAGCGATGAAAACATATTGATTCATAAAGTTTCCAAAGACATGCATAATGAGTTTGAAATGTCTTTGCTTCATGAGTTGACTTTATTTTTGGGATTGCAGATATGTCAACATTATAATGATATTTTCATATCCCAAAACAAGTACAACAGAGAAATGATAAATAATTTTTGGAATGGAATAATGTAAACCCATAAGTACTCCAATGCAGACCAATTGCAAGTTGAGAAAGGATGATGAATCTAAGGATGCATATTAGAGACTCTACAGATCGATTATTAGCAGTTTACTCTATGTGAAAACTTCAAGACTGGATGTGATGAAAGAAGTTGGACAAGTTGTGAAATTTCAAGAAGAGCTAAAATAAACACATGTTATGGAAGTAAAGATAATATTCAAATATCTCAAAGTAACAGAATATTTTGGATTATGGTATTCAAAATGGAATGATATATCTTTGGTTTCCTACATAGATGAAGATTGGGTAGGTTACATCAATGATGGAAGAAGTACAAGTGAAAAAAAATTCTACTTAGGTGATTGTCTGGTATCATTGTTGAGTAAGAAACAATCATCAATATCTTTGTCCACGAAAAAAATAGATTGTATTGCAACAACAACATGTTGCACTCAAGTTATCTTGATGAAGAAAACCTTACAGGATATACAGGTGGAATATGATGAGCCTATTCTAATACTTTGTGACAACACCAATTTTATAAGTATCTCTAAGAATCCAGTAATGCATTCCAAGACGAAACACATTCCCATCAAGTTTCACTTTATTTGGCAATAGGTTACAGGGAAGAACATCAAGCTAGAGTACATTGGGACAAACTAACATATTGTAGATATCTTCACCAAACCTATTCCAAGGGAGATCTTTGAGAATCTTCGACAGAAAATTGGAGTAGTTTGTGCCTCACAGTGATCCACATGGAATCAAGAACATTAATACAGGAGGAGAGAAACATAATACATGAAAAATCCAAGTAAATAATCTTGTGAATTTTTTTCATATACATCAGGTATTTACACATGGAAGCACCATGAAGAGAAAGTAGAGGCTTGCATAAATGGGTAGCAGCCCCAAAGGATAATTACCCTTTGTCATTGATGTCAAAGGGGGAGAGAAATAACAACGACATGGAAATGGAGAGAAATAACATAGGCATGGAGAAATGGGGAACGATGGTCACAGGGGGAGCATGAGAAGGAGCTTGAGTGTTTCCATGCCATCAATTTTTCCACCAATTTGAAAGGGGAATATTTTTGAAATATTGGTTGTAGTTGATGTCAACCCTTGAATAAGTCTGGTAGTCCCAAAGGTATGGTTATGGAACCCAAAGTTTATCAAGGAAAAAATTTATGAAGGACGGTGAAAATGAAGGTAACCCACTCATGGATGGATATTCATCATCATGTCATTTCTGGTGATAGGTTGCACACCACATGGTTCCTCATGGTTGATGAGTTATGGCCTTGTGAATTTAGAAGCCCCAAATAATGGTTAAGAAACCCTAGTGGTTACAAGTCAATTGGTGAAAGGGTAAAGTAGTTATAACAAGAAATTAAAGAATCCCTAAAGTTAAGGAAAGAGGTTACCTACAAAACGTATATATACACCTCAATAAATCATTCACAAGTGCATTCACGCATACATTCTATTGAATATATCTAAGGGAGCAAGTGATATTTTGGCAAGTTTTCAATGGTTAAATCTGAGGTAGCGAAAGAGTGAGAAGTGCAGGAGTTTCAGGATTGTGGAGGATAGTAGGAATTTTTGAGGAAACCCTAATACGGTTGATCCCCATGGATCAGATAGCTAGTGTCCCATGAGGTATCCCCATGGGCTTCCTATGGATCATCACGCAAGGCCCCGCATGAAAGGAAGTCTCTGTCCCATGAGGAAAAGATGGGAGTGGAGGAGAGATGCTTGTGTCAAGTTGTTGATTCCCATATTAGTCTATTTTTCTGATATTTGATATAGTAGGTCAACTACAGGTTACAGGTAAACTTATGTGATTGTTTCTTATGCTTGTTTATGGTATGGTACATACTTGAGAGGCATGTCTTGTTGATGGTACACCTTGGTGATGTTATGGTACATTGATTAGAATAATCATTGGCTATATGTGTATCTAGTTTAGTTACATATTGATGATGTTATGGTGCATGCTTGAGCCTTGTTCCCGGTATATTGTTGAAGCATTGGAATATGCTTGAGGCACATATTAGGTGCATGGTCGACATATATACTTGGTATATGATATTAGTTTTTATTTACTTGGTTGAGGCACTTCATTGTTGATATCTTATGGTACATGGCATGATAGAGACATAGTATGAGTGATATGGCATATGGTTGAGGCACTTGTTATGGTACATTGTTGGTACAGGTGTTGATGTACATGGTTTTTTTACATATGTTGGTACACCTGTTGATGGATGGTATGGTATGGGATTTGTTATAGAACATGTTGATGATCATTTAAAGGTTGATGATACAGTGACAATGCCAAGTTGGATACAGTGACAGGTTCGATACAATGACAGGTTGACAATGACATGTTGAATATAGTGAAAGGTTGACAATGGAAGTGATTGTGATAGTGAGAGTTTGTATACACTTATATTTTAGGGTGACAGGACAGGGAAATGAAAGGGGGTTGTATCCTCCTTTTAGTTGGTTTCGGAGAACACATGGAGTTGCAGTTTCCTTCAGGTTGGAGCCTAAGAATTAGGGGGTTGTAGCCTCTATCTGGTTGGATCCATATAATTGAGGGAGTGTTACGAAAATATTCCCTTGCGAATAGATGAAATTTCCCTTAGATTATAGACCCCTAATACCAATATAGAAATATATAGGTGGACACTAAAATCCCTTTGAATTCAGTTCGATCAATTAGAAAGAGAGAAGGAGAAAGAGTGTGATGCACCTTGTTTCGAAGTTTGTCCTCGTTGTTTCCAATCTGATATTGATCTCCAAAATACTTAACTAAACTTGATACCTACAATAGGTAGAAAAGAGAAATAATAACTCCTACTCTACAAGATTAGATCAAACAAATTCATATACAAAGATCGAAGGAAAAGTAGAAAATCACATGCAAGAATACACAAGATTGAAGGAAATAGGCCAAGTGTATTCAAATGAGAACATAAAGAGAATACTTATAGACCATGATTGATGTATTTTTAACAGTCTCCCCATGATATCCTCATCAATCCTTGCACGATGCTACCAAGATCATAAGTTTTATATATGAAAGCTTCCTCCCCTTCACCTTGGAAATCCCTTAATATATAGGATTGAGAGGCACAACAACCATGAGAAAATGAGGGATATGGTTGAGGATATGGATCCTTGAGGATTGTATCATATCCTAAAGTGAAGCCCAAGAACGAGGGTCGAACACAACTAACTCAATCTCAAAGAGTTGGCCCATATATTAAGGTGGGGGAGATCCCCNCAATTGATATCTTGCAAATATTTGAATTGTTATTCCATGGGAATATTTGTCATGTATGTTAATGGATTATGCTATTTTATATGCTAACATTATATCTTTTCACCATATGCTTGCATATCTTGGTTGTTGAGGACAAGTTGCAAATATAAATCTTTGAGTTGCATGCTCAATGATGGTGTTCATCAAACATCTAAATGAGGTAGGCTCTTGGGCTTGTCTTGTAATAATTTCATTTATATAGCATATTTGGGATTATAGCTAATTTCTATAGTCATTCTATCTGTTGTGGTTTACCCCATGCCATAGAGTGATTTTCCTCATAACATAATTGGCGACCATACTGGGGATATAGGGCCTTGGAATAGGATTTTGTGAGTAAACATATCCAAGGATATTAAACTAAACATATGTGTTTGACCAGGGAGTGGTGAAATACATTGTGTAATTAGTGACGTCAGGATGCTCCGCTCACACTAGAGTTAAGAACGAGGTCACAGGAAGTTGGTTTTAGACATAGTCCTCTAATACCTTCTTAGAGTCAGAGATATTTCTAGGGATCTATTTGTATTTGGGGGTATTTATAGTACCTTTACCTCTGTGAGAGGTGGTTCTTTCAATATTTAAGGCTTCGTTACCCTGCCCATACGATGGACCTAACTTAGGATTGTTTTCCTGCACATTGGTTGCACCGTGGTGGCTCTAGTTGGTTGACATAGATAGCCACATAAGTTACTTGTAGGGATTATTCTGTAGGTACCCTGAGTCAGATAAGCTTCCGAAAACACACAACATTTATGGAGGATTACCTCTCCAGGGGGGTCTGACCAACTGCTCTTTTAATCCCATGAGGGCCCTTATAACTGATTGTAATACCTCCAATATGTTTAAGGGAGTCTCAGGACCCTTTTGGGTGATACATACCTACTCTAGTGAGGGAGGTGCCTTTTCAGCCACTATATCTTGTTTGTGTGTATTGGCCTCTTTTACTTACTCTAGTGTGCTCTCTGATTATTAGTTGACCTTAGGATTTTTTATTGTGTCATGATTTTTCATTTTTATGGTTAGTGGAGACCCCATGACTCCCTCAGTTAGCGCTACCCAACTCATGGTCTTTTCTCATTCCATGGGGATGATTCCTTTTGTATTTATGAGTGGTACGCATAATCATGATACTAAACCAATACCTTGGGACCCTAATCCTTTTTCTTTCAGTATGCTAGACATGTCGTCACACTTTCCATCCTTTGTCTCATCATCTTATGTGAATGCTAGTTTTGGGTCTAGGGGAATGATGCCTCCTTATTATCCCTTTTCGTTTGGTGGGAGTCATATCCCTCAAACAACTCTTACAATAGGAGGTTGGAATCATCCTTCCTTTGGACCCAATACTATCTTCTCTTTTCTAGGATTGAGTGCTCAAATGGGTGGTCCTTCTACTTAATACATCTCGTCCATCTATCCTTATTTGGCTATGCTAGTTCCTATGAACGCTTTCCTTGTGGCATACCTCCTTCTTTCCTCTGGTGTTTCATCTAGGGGGAGTCATTTTTATAGTATAGGAAACCCCCTTCATGGATTTCCTTCATATGGGAGAAACATATATCCTCACTTGAGTAACCCTTTTCATGTTTCTTCCTCTTCGCAAGAGAATTCCTTGGTGATGATTCCCTTACAACCCTTTATGAATTAGTTTGGAGGTGGATACTATCCTACCGGGAAGTGCCATGGTGTATACCAGAACCCTTCCTGGCCCACAATATATCAAAATCAGTCTTTCTTGCAACCTTGGTCTTAGATGCCACAACCAATTGTTGCAAGTCAGGATGGAAACACAAGCCCAGTCATTATGAGTCATATTGGCATTATATCACTAAATTGTGCTAGTCATGTTGGAGATAGGTCAACAACCTATGCAATTCATCTTGAATATATGTAACCAACCACTGCGAGTTATGTTGGGGGCACAAGCTAGTCACACTGCACAAACATCACCAACCTCTGCAAGTCATGTTGGAGATGAGCTACTAGCCTCTGCAAGTCATGCTGGGAGCATGTCATCAGCCATCACAAGTCATCCTGGGGGAATTCATACAATTGATAAATCTAGACATATAGGACATAGGCCCAAGTTCCATTGTATACTTTGTAAAGGATATAATCTATATCGTTTGTGCCTTGCTACTGTCGTGGTATAAGAAGTGTGATCCTTGTCTCGGGGCCCTTCGAGTTCTGAGTCGTCTTTGGTTTCCCAACATCCTAATCCTTCTTTGGTTGATATAGAATTCATGCCAATGAAATATTTGGTCGACACCACTCTTTTTTTGGGGGGTGATGCATCTCTTGACCATGTTGTCTAGTATCTTGTTCAACTGACAGTCTTGTCGATGCAATTTTCGACCGACAGAACTCCTGTTTTGGGGAGTGATGTGTCTCTTGACCATGTTGTCTCGCATCCTATTCAACCAATAGTTGAAGAAGTGGTCATGTCGATGTGATCTTTGGTCGATACCACTCTTCTCTTGGAGAGTGACAATTATAAGGAAGTGACATTGTCAGTGCAATATTTCGTCGATCCCACTCTTATTTTGGGGGGTGATGCATCTTTCGACCATGTCTTTAGAATTTATAGTTTTGTACCTTCTGAACAAGGGAGAATTTCAATCTCTCCGAGTACGCTCCCTCCAAGTCCTAGAATGGTTTCCTTTCATTGGAATGATATTGTAGATGATGGATCCTATTAGAAAACTTAGAATTTTGAACTTTTAATCTTTTTTTTTTACTTTTAGGAATAAAATTTCACCCAAAAAAAAACTTAGGAAATTGCCTTTTAATTAAATAAATCCTTCATCATTATATATTAATAAGGCACTTAAAATGTCGTTCGTTGATGAGTTTCAATAAATTAATCAAACGGTTCTTGTGATCTCTGAAATGTAAAATCCGCCCAAATTTTAAAAGAAAACCTTTAATGATCACTTCAGAGCTTCACACTTCAGGAGTTTCAATAAATATAAGAAACAAAAAATCTGAATCTACGAAATCCCGAAGACAGTTCCTCGTGATAATTTCTAAAAGGATTTACGGATGAGTCATAGGACACGTGTTATTAAATATTTTCTTGGGCTGACACGTGGCACTTATTTTTAACATTTGTATCAGATTATTCACACGATTTCAAGTTGGCACTTATTTTTAACATTTGTATCAGATTATTCACACGATTTCAAGTGACACTTGTTGCCCCTCCTTTCTTAACATGTCACTGAGAATGATTTCATCTCTTCCATGTCACTCCGGGAGATTTCCCTTCTGGATTTTAAACAAATATTGGGTTCACAACCGCCAAAGTGTCAAAGTGTCTAAGTATTGGATATCACAAAAAACTAAGTGTTTCAAAGAAATAATAAAACATTCAATAACTTTAATCAATCATGATTAAGTGTTAATTAATCACTCCACAATTTCGATCTTCGGGATATTTTTCTCGTGCTATATCAAAAACTCTCAAATGTCAAACCACTGAAGTACGAACCACATTTTTAAACAAATGAACTCCCAGAGCTCTAGAGCTCCATAATTTCAAAGCCCGAAATATATATAACAGTTGGAAACGTTTACTCCGGGAATTCAGCCTTCGGAGTATTTATATCATCCTTCATCCAAAACCCCAAATACCGAACTTCTGAAGTACTTAAGGCTAATACAATGTTTAAAACATGATTAATTAAAACATAAAAGCGATTAATTAAAGATTAATTTCTCCGAGAATTCGGCCTTCGGGATATTTTTTCCCTCTTACATTCAAAACCTCTGAAAATTGAACTGACGAAGTATTAATGACACTTATGATTGGATAAAGTTAAAGATTTTGAATTTCTAGGTAATAAATTCCATTAGATTTTTATTAATTTTTCTATTAGTAAATTAATACGAAGATTGATAGACTTTATGAATTTCAAATTTCAAATCTCAAGTCATTTTACCATTTGCAATTAGAATTTTTCATTCAGCAAAGAGCTTACAGGCTTCTCTTGTTACAGGAAGGTTAATTTGATTTCACTAAGGATTATTGCACCATACAAAGCTGCGAATAAGAAAGATGCATCAACTGGTGATTCCAATCCAAACAAAGACATTCTATCAGAGACCACTTCACTAATTATAGACTCCATCAAGTCTTGGAAGAAGGTATACGATATTTAGAACATGAGATTCTTATCTGTTCAGACGATTCTTCCGAGGAAGAAGACGATTCCTTCTCAGTCAAGCTCAGATTCATAGCAAAGTCAGAATTGCACAAGATTGTTGCATGACCTAATATTATACCCTATAATGATATGATAAGTTGGGCTCTAGAGCACGTCGACATTCAAACTAGAAGCGTTATCAGTCACTAGAAGACCTATGTCAAGTATTTTCGACCAGAGGACCTACAAGTAATGTATAAACTTTCTTCTACACCGAAATATACTTACAATGCAACATTTCTTCTGGATTTTGAGAGAAAATGATGCACTCAATAAGATAGAAATGGTCATGATATAATCAAGTCCTGGTGGGGAAATTCCACCAAGTTTGAAACCGACACTCATGGTGTTTATTTCATGACGTCCTTAGATGATCATATCTTATATATATCCATGATTGTCTTTTGTTTATTTGGTAAAAAGAGCCCTGCACATTTCTCAGTTGAGTGGGTGGATATAATGAATGAAGTGGCCAAAGGCTATACCTTCAACTAGGAGAAAATGTTGTTGGAAAACCTGGCTAAGGAGGTTGTTGAGTACCAATCGTTGAAATCAAAATGGAAACCTACTCCTTTTTACATGTTCGCATACATCATGGATGCCATTTGCGTCATGACCCCATTTCCACTGATGAACTGGAGTTGGACCTTGGCTAGTTCTAAGCCTATACATATCTACCACTCGAAACTATGGGAAGAAAATTCTAAAGATTTATTTTATGAG
>CBVK0101647249.1:0-10254 GCA_900067695.1 Picea abies
GGATTATTTATTAAATTATTCATATCAATAATTAATGGTCGTTACAATCACTATGAGCAACAAAAATTGATGGAAAAGATGATGACCCAAAGTTGACAAACTTGTTGGAATACTTGTGTTGTTGAACATGGTATTAGAGCGCATTTAAAGACTCGTTCATGTTGTAGATTGAGATCATGAAGTCGTGTTGCCACATCTCTGGTTTCTTCCATTTGTGTACTATTATGGGCTAGCAGGATTGTTTCATTGCGTTTAGAGTGCTTGTTTCAGTTATGAATGCATTTTGTTTCACTAAAAAATGTTTTCATTTTCCCAAGATACGACCATTTCAGTCAGATCCATAGGTATAAATCCTGAATATGCCCTTTTAAATTTTGCAGAGATAATATTTTAGTTTTGTTTTGGTTTTCTATTTTTATTTCCGGGTTGCTAATATTTTCGATCTATGTATGCTTTTTTCCCCGCGCTCTAATACCATGTTCGAAAACTTAGGTATTCCAACAAAAGGATAAACACCTTTAGTAACCACTCACACAACCAAATCAAAGATCAACACATCGATGTTTTGACGTGGTAAAACCCCTGTGGGGAAACATCCATAGCCCTAGCCAACATGGCCACTTGAAGCAATTTATTAATGCAAAAGAAAAATATTACAAAGATATTTACGCGAGAGTTTCTCACAATCGATCATCGACAAATGACCCTCCATGCTCTTTAAATAGAGATCATAGACCAGTCGGGTGTTAAATCACTTATCAAAGTAGTCGTTAAGATTGAGGAGAATATGATCCATCGGATCACTGTATGTCAAGAACATATCATGACCATGGGATTTCCTAACTACAAATACATACTAAAGAAACATACTAAGAAACACACTTTTACCTAACGACACACTAGACCAAGTTGATCTTAAATAACTCCCAAGTGTCTAAATATCCTAACAGATTACTCAACCCTTAGGGTAGGGATGTAACCCAAGTTTGAAAATCTCAATATAAATTTGAACCATTAAAATCTAAAGCCATTCGAATTCAAACGTGCATGCAATTGAATAATGTGGTAGAAATAAACATGCATAAATTCATTTAAACCAAGGATTCCATTTTGAATTTAATTCATAAACAAAATATAAGCTTAAGTTGCAAAGTTATAAATGTAAATTTTAGCGTAGACATTGAACACTTCTCTTTTAACCACGATGGCCAAAGAAACTGGCTCTGTATGAACAATTTTCCACATAAATGTAGGCATCCATGGTAGATTCCACTCTCAATCTAGGCTATGAGGCCACCAAGATGAAGGTAATTGGCTATAGACCCACATGTCACTCACCTAACCCAATTGCTCTTAGACTCAACCAATATTTTCACAACTAAACATTCCAGCCAACCATTGAACCATAAAAAAGCCATAAAATTCTCAACCACTTCCCATACACACATAGAATACATCTCTCTTCTTTGCTTAAAAATTCCTTAGGACTTTTCTAGATTTAATCACCAAGGAATCCAACCCTTCTACCTTCTCTATATTTAGACCCATTTCCCTTTGTAACTCCTCCTAAATTTTTTTAACCAAAATAATAGCTTCTCAATTAAAAAAGATTCTTCCCAAGATCATTTCTCCCAATCAAGGTGCGTTCATGCAAGACAAACAAATCATAGATAATGTTGTCCTTGTTCAAGAAGCTATCCATTCTAGTAATGTTTCAAAAGAGGAAGGCATGATAATTAAACTTGATATGTCTAACACTTTTGACCGTGTTCTTCACTCTTTTATTTTTTAGGTTCTCAAAAATTCGGGTTCAATGAGGACTTCATTAAATGGTTTCACTTGTGTATTGAAGCTCCTTAGATAAAACCACCTGTAAATGGTCGACTGACAAAAAAAATTCAAAGTAATAGAGGGTTATGCTAAGGCTTCCCCCTTCTCCCCTGCTCTTCATCATCATGGAATATTCCTTGAGTCGAAATCTTGAACATGAATGAGAGATCAAATATCTTCCTAGTCTTCAAATGGTTCAGGGAGTCAAGTGCCTCAATCATTCACAATTTGCAGATGATACCTTGTTTCTAGAGGGTGCCTCCATGATTGTTGCCTCAAGGTTCAAGAAGTTTTAAGACACCTTTCTCGATGCCTCTAAGGGAGAAGTCAATCATTGTGAATGCCAAATCATGGGATGGAGTTTTAAGACACCTTTCTCGATGCCTCTAAGGGAGAAGTCAATCATTGTGAATGCCAAATCATGGGATGGAACACTCATGCTCAGGTAATGCACTCCATATCTAGAATTTTCCAATTCCCTTTTGTTAATGATTGAACTTCCTTTCTGTATTTGGGTATTCCTTTATCCCTTAAGATCCTGACCACCCAATAATGGGCACATATTATTGAAAAAACTTGAAATTCACATGGTGGGGTTCAAATTGGCTCAACCTGGTTGGACAAATCGTGCTCATAAAAGAAGTATTCTCAGCTTTTCCTCTTTATCAATATTCTTCCTTGTTTTCTCCAAAAGACATTTCAAGTCAGATATTTGCAAAAAATAGACATTTTATGTGGCAAGGAAGGAAAATTACTGGGGAAAATTTTCATTTGGCCAATTGAAAACAATTCACGCATTACCAAATCAGAGGAGGGATGGGGATCAAAGATCCAGAGCTCATGAATATTGCAATGGGAGCAAGACTTTATGGCGACTTATTTCAAGGGATCTTCTTTGGTGGAAACTTGTGTTTTGGAAGAAATATTTATTCGGTTCAAGAGTTAGATGTTTGGAGTGGTCTCCCCAATTATACAAAGGATCCTCAATCTTTCATCTCCTTCTATCAACACTCCCTATTTTAATTAATCAACTCAACTAGATACCAGACAATGGGAAATTGATCAAAGTCTCAGAGGATCCCATTTTAGGGCATAAATGTCTCTCTCTTTGTGTAGATCTTGCTGCTCTTCGAGAGTGGATGCAAGAGAAATGAAATACAAGGTTGTTTGGTATCTCTTCATAGGACACTTCATCAAGGCAATGGATTGGTTGGAAATTAGAGTTTCTGCCCCCTCATTTGTTGCCACTATATTCCCTCCTCCTTAATGTACTGGAGGGATGTGCTCCTTTGAACCTGGACATTAAGGATTCATAAGGATGGGGGTGTTCCCAATTCTTAGTCAATAAATGATTTCATATGCTACATGAAAATTCATGTTCCTTCCCTCACTCGGCCTTGTGAAGGAAGGTTTGGCATTAATATGGGTTACCCAAGGTAAATTATTTTATCTAGCTTCTGGCACATGGGAATATTCTCATCGATGAAAATCTCAAAAAAGGAGGTATAATCAGACCATCAATATGTTCTTTGTGTCAACGGGATGACGAATCAATACAAAATATTTTTGTGTCTTTTAAATACACTTAGTCTGTATGGGAATTTTCCCCCGGGGATCTCTTTTATCTCACATATTGGCCCACTGATTGTAAATATTTTTTCACTCAATGGGGGTGGAGGTACAAGGGAAGTTTCCATTTCAAACTTCGCTTCAAATGCCTTTCAATGGTTTTTTTTTTGAATATATGAGTTGGATCATATGGCTCATAAGAAAAAATAATATCTTCCAAGATGATCTTCTCCCTCCTCGATAGACGATACTCAAAGACATCTCTCTTTGTGAAGAGTATTTGAATTCGCGTATGCATCAACAAGATGAACACTTAGAATCATATGAGGAAATATGGGTAAACCAGTTTAACTTTTCCACTGCTCATCTTTCTCCACTAGGAAAATTGATTCCCCCTCCTGAGTGGGTTATTAAGAAAACAAAGACAAAATTCAAGGAGTGGTTGATCAAGTAGGAGATCCACTTTCTCTTTTTTTATGGAGCCTCTCGAAATAATCCTAGAGTGGTAGGCATGGGTGGGAGTCTTCATGATCCTGGAGGAACTAGCATAGCCTACTATGCTTGGGGATTAGGAATGAATTCCAACAATGTCGCAGAAGCCTATGCCCTATACGAAGCACTATGTATATCCAAAGAGAGAAATATTTCCAAACTAATGGTGTTTGAGACTCTATGATGGTAGTCTGAGCAATCCATAAGAGAATCCCATCAGATAACAATGTGCTTAATGGAATTATCTCTCACATTTTTTCTTTGGTCGATAGCTTTCATGAAATTAGGATCTACCACATTAAAAGGGACCTCAATCCCTTAGCAGACCATTGGGAAAGAGTTGGTTCAAGGTTGAATTATGGAGAAATCAATTTAAATGGTCTTAGGGGGGTCATTTCTATCCTTTAGTAGCTCCCTCCCTCCAACATGTGGATAGATGGCTATGGCGTGTCCCATCAGTCCTTGTGCTCTCCCTCCCACACACTTATGCATTTATTTCATCTGTGTGAACTTTCATTTGGGCTTATGTATCCTCGATTTTTTATGCTGCTTTCCAACTTTGATCATGCATTTTTATCTATTGGTTTTCTGTAGGGTCTCCATCCCTAGTCGTATTAGGATCTCTGGGTTGTTTCTTTAGTCAGTAGTCAGGCACAAATGGGTGTGTTCGATGTTAAGGGCATTGGTGGACGATTCTCTAGTTTCACGTGAAAAGGAAATGATAATTTTCCCATCGGCCCTATGTGTTTGGGTTCTCAGGTTCTTCCATGTTTTTCATTCTCCGCCTTTTGATTTTGATAGAGTGAGTTTTCATCCCCATGTTCTTTCTCTTTGCAATTCTTCCAATTCTATAACGATTTTTTGTGAAATTGGGTCTTTTATGGTTGCAATGGTTACCAATGGAACCCTCTTGGAATGATTTCAAGAAGATACTCGGATGTCTCGAAGAAATCTCTCAAGCCAACTATTCAATGCTTCACCAACTTTTAGGAAAAATGGAAGATTTTGAAATTGCTTTGGCCTACTTAACACAACGAATGGATGTGATGGGATTTGAATTTAAACAATTCAAGGAAAATGTTCTCCCTCAACATTTGGCTTCTGCATCTATAAATCACATAATTTTATTCACTTAGGATGGAAATACTGTTAATGGCAATGAAGCTCACAACATGACAGTTATGGATACTGAAGATGGACCTCTGCAGGAGGAAAGGGCCCCATAATTTAAGGATTATGCCTCTTCTTATCAATAGATGTTTTTTAAAGTTTCATGGTTACTAGGACAATATATAAAAGTTGTAATCAACTTAGAAAATCAAGGAGTCGGGTTGCAGAGAGTCTCAAATTTTGATGTAATAGCTATAGAAATATGTATAGGCTGCGAGCCTTTTTTGAAAAAATTCTATGACTGATGTTTTCCTTGGCACAACCTTATTTTAATATAATTTCAATTCAGTTTCTGTTAAAAAAACAATGCATCAGAAGTATTCTCCCTTCTATTTCTCTTAGTGTAGGCCACACTAACCTATCTCGTTGTTTTCTATTTGGAATATCCTAGTAGAAATATATCTTAGCTCTAAAGCATGTAATGAGCATTAATTGAAAAAGGAAATTGAGGTTTCCTAAACAACCTTATCTCTATGCTCCTCTACAACTAACCATGTCTTTTCCTATGTCCATAGATTTCTCTCCCATCATTGGTTTTGGTCATTTTCATATTTTTATCTTAATAGAAAACATGAGGTGCACTTTTTAGAATGTCAATGGTGCTTGATCACGAGAATGGTAAGTGTGAATGAGTGAATTCATATTAGAATGAGAAGAGGGTGCATGAGAATGGAGGAGGTTCAAATTTCCATGAGGATGAGGCCTCTTACACTTTCCCATGGTGATTATACCCAACCCCATTGCCTTCATTACTATGTGAGGTAGACTTCTTCACCAACCACCACATGCATTCAATGATTGGATTATAAGTGAAATATGATGGATGGGATCTAAATAAACAATGTATAAAAAGGTAGGATCTCATAGGCAACATATCATTATTTCCACCCACTCCCACCCACTTAAGTCCACTTTCCTCTTCCCACTACTAGACTCATAGCCCCTCTCATACTCCCCGTGACAATTTTCGACTTTTATATTAATTTTTGAAACAATATTTAGATATCTTGAGTATACCATGGAAGGCTTACCACATGGTATATAGAAAACATATTTATCGTGATTGCATGCTTAGCCATTTACTAGTCAAACCTTGGCCTTGAGTTCCACACTAGGATCCATACAACATATTACATCATTTGCTCATGAGTTCACTCTATTTGAGTTCATATGGCTTGACTTAAGTAATTATAACTCTTATTTATTTATAAGTTATACATAATGAATCTAATACATCCAAAGGTTGAAAACCAACATATTACAATGCCCGAACTTGGATCATGGTGGAACTAAGTTCATGCATAATTTCTATTGCATTCTTATCAGATTTGTAATCTAAAAAATGGTCCTTTCACTTCAATATTAACTTCATATTTAAATTTTATTCTTTTTATTTGTCCAATACATTATTAATATTAAGAGATGGGGCAAACAATATTATTATTATTAAAGAATTCCAAAAAAATAAAAAATTAATATTAATAAAAATTATAAATAAAACATATTAAAATATTGAATAAACAACTCATATAAAATTTCAATTTATTTAGTTATTGCAACTAAAGGCGATTTTTACAACTCAGTATGAGGGAGATGTATAATTCCTTCTATGCTCAACATGGAGTTCACACATGGTCTTAACAAAATATTAATAAGAAAAATATATTTCAATATCAGCCATAAACAAAATATTTGAATGTCCACCTTAAGTAAAATAATTTATATCAACTTTGTATAGAGAGAGATAAAGTAATTGAAAGTAAAAAAACACGTATTCTGTTGATAACTACTTTCTACTTTCCATATGAGGGGATGTGTAATTTCTTCAATGCTTAATATAGAGTTGACAAGTGACATTAAAAAAATATTAGTAACAAAAAGATAATTCAATGTGTGTCATAAATAAAATATTTCAATGTTCAGCGTAAGCAAAATAATTTTATATCAACTTTATATGTAGAAAGAAAGAGAGAGATAAAGTAACTAAAAGTTAAAAAAAAATCTTTTTCCGTCAATTAGCTACTTTCTACTTTCTAGTTTGAGGGAGATTTGTAATTCCTTCAATGCTTAATATGGAGTAGACACATGACATTAAAAAAAAATTGTTGGGTGGTGACAACACATACCTATCAATTACAATTCTCTTTGGCTGTCCTCAAACATGGTTGTCTCTATTGGAGGTTTCTCAAGCGTTTAGTTTTCCATATCCTTGAAAATTCTTGCATAATTTGTGTTTAAATGTAGAGGCCAGTGAAGTGCTTCAATAGAATAGTAAACTATTTTCTCCACTGGTTGATAGAGAAATAAAGATATATCTTTCCCCTTTGTTCATTTTTACTGTATAATGTGTTATCATTCCCTTTCTTTGTTCATTAATTTATGTTTTGCAGGCTTGATTACAAGTGGTATCAAAGCGTATGGTCGATGGTTACTCATGTGGTTGTTATTCGCTGCCAAGGAGAAGGAAGAATCTATTGTCAAGGAAACCAGATCGACACTCTGTCCGTGAGGAAGGAAGAGCCAAGGGTTTGCATCTCTATCCTTGAGGAACAAAGAGATGAGGGTTTTAAGGATCTACCATTTGCATCTCTTTCCATGTAGAGAAGAGTCCACACAAAGAAGGAGAGTCTGCAGTGTTTTGTGAGTAGAGGAAAAAGGCGCAGAGAAGGAGAGTTGACGTTGTTTCATGAAAAAAGGAGAAGGGCACAAAGAAGGAGAGTTCGCGCAGAGAAGTAAAGTCGGTCGATCTTTGAAGAGGTAAGAGGAGTTCGTGGAAATTTTAAAATTTTGTTCAATTTCCTCGAGAGAATAAACTCTCTGTGGTTATTGGAGGTTGTATTTTTGGTGAAGGTATATAGTTCCAAAAGTTTTAATTAAAAAAAAAGGTCCGCCACTTTTTTTTTTTTTGTGGAGAATCGAAAAAATGGGAAACGCAGAGTTCTTTTTTTTTTTTTGTGGAGAATCGAAAAAATGGGAAACGCAGAGTTCGAAGTAGAGAATTTTAATGGAAAAAACAACTTCGAGTTGTGGAAGCTCAAGGTGCATGATTTTTTGGTGCAAAGAGGACTGCACAAAGCATTGGATGGAAAGAGAAACAAGCCAATGGTATGACATATGATGAATGGGAAGATCTTGATGTAAGGGCTCTCTGCAACATTCGAATGTGTTTGGCAGATGATGTCCTCTTCAATATCGTTGCAGAGAAAACAACAACAGGCTTATGGAGCATAATGGAGAGCCTCTATATGATGAAATACTTGACCAACAAAATCTACTTGAAGAGGAAACTATACAATCTACGGTTGAAAGAAGTTACCCAAATTGTTGATCATTTAAATGTATTTAATACTCTCATATGTTATTTAACTAGTATGGTTGTAAAATCAATGAGGAAGAAAAGGCAGTGACATTGGTGTGTTCCTTGCTTGAGTCTTGGGATCATTTAGTCACTTTTATTAGATTTAGTACAATTGATACTCTTGCATATAACTCTGTTGTTGGAACTTTGTTGTCTGAGGAGGTGAGGAGAAAATACAGTATAGAAACCTCCACACCAAAATCAATGGTGGCTAGAGGTCGATCCAGAGAAAGAGGGAAGAAATCGAGAGGTACATCCGGATCCAAGTCAAAGGGAAAGAAGGGTAAGATAAAATGTTGGTACTGTAATAAATCAGGGCATCTCAAGAAATATTGTTGGAAAAATGTTGGTACTGTAATAAATCAGGGCATCTCAAGAAATATTGTTGGAAGAGACAAGAATCCAAGGAATACTCTCGTAAGAAAGAAAATCCAGTTGAGATAAGTTTAGGATGGATGATGAAGTTTTATCTGTTTGTAGTATCTCACAATATCAAGAAAAATAGTTGTTAGATTCATGTGCTTCCCATCACATGTTTTCACATAGAAGTTGGTTCTATTCTTACAAATCTATAGATGACGATGTTGGTTTTATGGGGAATGATACGTCTTGTAAAACTGTTTAGATTGGGAGAATTAAGATCAAGAGGCTTGATGGTATTGTAAGAACGTTGATAGATGTTAGACATGTACTAGAACTTAAAAATAATTTGATTTCATTGCGAGTTTTGGATTCTAGTGGTTATAAATATATAGGTCAAGGTGGAGTTGTAGCGCACCCAATCCCTTGATCAATTTTTTTCATCTTCCTTAATCATATCAGATCCTCTTTCTAAGACCTCCAACACCTTCTTCCTATCAAGAGATTTCCAACCACTGCTATCCGATTCAAATATGAGCTCTGGACTAGGAGTTATGCCCTACTAAGGCTCTTCGGGTGTTATTAGACAAGGGCCACGTGGGTCTGTCTCATACCTATCATCTCAAGATCCTCAAAGTCCCGGAGCTCCCAACGCTTCTGTATCTATGGCAGAGATCCATCCACCATTAAATCCAACGACGGATCTTCCTCCTCGTTAACGCATATGCCTAAGGGAAGAGTTCGACGTTTGGCACTAAGCACCCCTTTTTCTGTCTACGCATGAAACCTCCAGAGTTCTGAACTCCCGAACTTCCGAGGTTTTTCCACGTGGCTCTGGCCTTCGGGCCTTTCAGCTCCTCTACAACACTACACCCCAAACCTTTGGAGTCCCGAAGTCCCGGACTCTCAAAGGGTCCCCAATAACCATTGATCGATCATTCATGCACCAGGGGGATGACACGTGTGCTTGTCAGGGGGTGACATGTGTTGTGTTCTAAGGATATTTTAGGGTATGTGAGAATTACAAATCTGGATGAAATGTGGCATATAGGACGAGGGTCCACGTCACCCCAGGTGTCATCGATGTGCCACGTCAATCTGAGACTGGTAGCCTTCGGGGGTTCCTAGATTCACCTACTTGCCAAACCTCCCGGAGCTCCGAAGTCCAAAGTTTTTGCCAGTTGTATCCCAATACCCCTTGGATCCCATAGTCGAGGTGTGTCCACATAGATCCATGGATCTACGGCTCATGTTAATTCTTAATCCAACATTTGGGAGGGGGGTTTCTATCCACTCTGTAGTAAGATCTACGGTGAATAGGAATTTTGGATATCGAGGGAAGAATTATCATTCTCGCAGGTTTAACTTCCACAATCCTCCTAGGTCATCGATCTATAGCTCCGACAAGATCAACGGTTGGCGTCAATTCCACCACAAGCGAGCAATTTCCATTACGGAACTCGGGAAAGGGATTA
>CBVK0101647299.1:0-25194 GCA_900067695.1 Picea abies
CTCTTGAACCCTTTATCTTGAAGATACTTATCTAGTTTGTAATACCAGAAATGAGGAGCTTGTTTCAACCCATATAAGGCTTTCTTCAACTTGCAAACAAATTCAGGGTTATTTGACAGCTGGAAACCCTCTGGTTGTTCCATATAGACTTCTTCTTTTAGATATCCATTTAGAAAATCTGACTTGACATCCATTTGATAGACTTTAAACTATTTATGACAAGAATAAGCAAGAAACATTCTAATACCTTCTAATATTGCTACGCACGCAAATGTTTCATCAAAATCTAGTCCTTCTATTTGAGCATATCCTTTATAGACCAATCTAGCCTTATTTCTTACAATATTTCCTTACTCATTCATCTTGTTTTTGTATACTCATTTGGATCCTATTACATTTTTATTTGCTAGCCTAGGAACGAGTTCCCAGGTGTCATTCTTTTCAATATGGTCCAGTTCCTCATTCATTGATTTTAACCAATTTACGTCTTTACTGGCTTCATTAAAGTTCTTAGATTCCACCATGGATATGAAGTCTATATGTGATTGCTCGGTGTCTTTGATTATCCTTCTCGTCGTTTGTA
Organism: Picea abies; assembly: GCA_900067695.1. Classification (NCBI taxonomy): domain Eukaryota; kingdom Viridiplantae; phylum Streptophyta; class Pinopsida; order Pinales; family Pinaceae; genus Picea; species Picea abies. The sequence goes on from CBVK0101647299.1 coordinate 584, forward strand.
TAGCTTTGTCTTTCTCAACAATTATCTGACTTTTAGGATGATTCGTTTGAGTAATTCTAGAGGAAGGATTTGACGTTGATTATTGTCCTAACTCTTCTTGTCTGGGTGTCTCTTCTCCACCTAATTCATCATCTTCTTGTGACTCTGATATTTGTTTTTCTTTATTTTCATTATTCTCATCATCTTTTTCATATGGCTTAGTGCTTATTCTCTGTTGGTCTTTTATAGGAGCTTCTTCATCAATTTGAACATCAATACAGTCTACTAATTTATGCATTGAGCTTCTTCATCAATTTGAACATCAATACAGTCTACTAATTTATGCATTCTTTTGTTAAAGCATCTTTATCCTTTACTGTTCGTTGCATATCCTAAGAAGATACTTTCATCATATCTACTATCAAATTTTCCCATATGATAATCATTATTCTTGATGTAGCATTTACTTCCAAATACTTTGAAATGCTTGATTGATGCTAGGTCAACCAAACCACAACTCATATGGAGTTTTATCATTGTTCGGCCTTAGATGTGCTTTGTTTAGAATATGAACATCCTCCACCCAGAAGTTTTGTGAAATGTCCCTTTCACTAATCATAGCCCTTGCCATCTGCTAAACTAATCTATTTTGGCATTCTACAAATCCATTTTGTTGAGGAGTACTTGGAATAGTATATTCTCTTTCAATTCCATGTCTGTCACAAAATTATTTGAAGTCTCCTGATAGAAACGCTACTCCCCTATCTGAGCGAATTTACTTTAACTTCCTTCCTGTCTCATTCTCAGCTAATGCCTTAAAAGTTTTGAACTTCTCAAACGCATCAGATTTTTCTCTCAGAAAGGAAACCCACACAAGTATGGAGAAGTCATCAATGACTAGCATAAACTAATATTCTCCTCCAGTGCCTTCCTTTCCCAATGGTCCACACAGATCCATATGAACCATTTGAAGTGGTTTCTCGGAAGATGCAGAACACTTTGATTTCAATTGAGAATGAGTCAGCTTCCCCATTTGATAGGATTCACATACAGAGTTATTAGGCTTAGATATTCTTGGAAGGTCTTTCACAGCACCTTCATTATTCAATTTGACAATATGATCAAAATTTAGGTGTCCAAGCCTTCTGTTCCATAACCAACTTTCATCAAATTTTCTTAAATGACATTTCTCCTTATCTTCCTTCAGAGCATATACATTGTTTTTGGTTCTAACCCCTTTTGCAATCAGATCTCCTGTGTTTATTGTCTTTATTTTACAATTATTGGCAGTGAAAGTCACATATTTGAATGACACTAAGGATATTATTCTTTAAACCATCAACAAATAGTACATCTTGAGATTTTCTTCTTCCATTACTTAAGCTTACTATACCTTTACCTCTGATCTTTCCTGGAGCATCATTTCCAAAGGTCACAATCCCTGGTTTATTTTCTTTGAGTGATAGGAGCTTACTTTTGTCATCTGTCATATGACTGGAGCATTCGCTGCCAATATATCAGAGGTATTTTTTTCTTTGAGATGACAACACCAGTCCACACTTGTTATCTTCATTCTTCTTCCAAACCTTGACATTTTCATCTCTCTGATTTGAATTTGTCTTATAGATCTTTAAGTGACAGTATGCATCTTTATGTCCATAATTATGGTAGTTGTAACATTTTGGTTCATTGAATAAAGGATCATAACGATTTTTGTGCTTAATCTGCATCTTTTTCCCATCCATCACATGATTTGCAGTTCGTGGTTGTTTGTTACTTGGTTGTCTCATTCTTTATTGTGGTAGGTATTTATTCCTTGGTTGTCTTGATTGCTCATGTCTAAATCTTAAAGAACAATTTACAACTTTGTGGCCAAAGTTAGAGAAATAAAAACAATATCCATAGAAAAACTCTTTGTACCTAGAAAATGGTTGTCTTCTTTGAGCAGGTCGATTTCTTCCATGCTGATGATTTCCTTGAGCAGAGGGTGTATTATTTATTTTTTCTACAGATTCAGTTCTGGTAGATTTTCCTTCACTCCTCCTTGGCGGATGATTCTCTTCCTTTGTTTCTGGAGGTTTGTTGTTGTCAATGGTTGTAGATTTGACAAACTTGATGGATTCTTTGTTTCTTGGCTGACCACTACTTGATCCCTCTTCATAACCCCAACCAGATTTCAACTTTGAATTCCTTTGCTGATTCAGAATGGAGGCTAATCCTTCTGAGGCTTTAATACTTGTTAGATTCTGATGATATAAGGCTTGAAATTTCTCTAGATCTTTTCTGACAGTCACTATTTCAGCTTCTGATTTTTCACCTTTTATTTCGTCTTCCTTCAATTGTTGTTTGAGGATGTATTCAATTTTCTTAGCTTCTTCTAACTTAACCTTCAACATATCAATTTCTTTAGATGGTTCCTTGAATGTTTTCTCATACCTGAGCAACAACTGTTTTTCTTTTCTTTTCTTTTCTCTGAGTCTATCAATCTCTTCCATGGCACTGGCAAGTTCTCCTTCAAGATCTACTACTACTTCATAATCAACGAACTCACTTCCTGTATCTTCAATGTTTAGATGATATAAATCTATTAGCATGATATCATTTATTTTATCTTCAATAGAAGAGTCACTGGTTTCATCATCTGAGGGATCATCATCATTGTTTACACAAAGGATTTTATTCTTAAAGTTATTTTGTTTATAGACCTTCTTGTGTTTGTGCTTCTCTTCATCGTCATATGTCTGATCCTTTATTTTGTGAGGACACTTAGATGAAAAATGACTTATATTACCACATTTGAAACATTTGAAGGGCAGTTTACATTTGTATTTTCCCAATCCTTTCTTCAGTCTTCTCACAAAATTTTTTTCAATCTCATCTATATTGGAGTCTATTTTTTTCTCTACATTAAAAGATGCCTCTCTTGTAGTGGATTTACCTTTGGTGATTCTAATTTCATAAGAATTTAGGGTTCCAAGAGGTTGATCTAGTGTCAACATTTTGAGATTAGCTATTTCCTCTATAGCAGAGACCTTTGAGATAAATCTACTAGGAAGAGATCTTAATATTTTCTAGACTAGAAAAGATTCAACTATTGCCTCACCTAGGCCTTTCATAGTGTTGACAAGTTATTCTATACGTAAGAAGTACTTACTGATAGTTTCATCTTCATCCATCTTTAACTACTCAAATTTCAATCTGTGAGTCTAAAGTTTTGCGTCTTTCACCTTTTCATTACCTTCATAACTACTGATCAACTTGTCCCACATAACTTTTGTTGAATCACAATGCATGACTTTGAAAAACTCGGCTTCAGCAAGTCCACTGAGGATGGCATTCATTTCTTTTGAATTAAAGATAAACTCCACCTTATCATCTTTTGAGGCCAAGACCACATGCTTCATATATCCCATTTTAACGACATCCCAAACATCAACACCCAGAGACATTAAATGTGTTCTCATACTTATTTTATAGAAGGAAAAGTTTGTTCCATCAAACAGAGGGGGTCTATTAGTTGAACTTCCATCATGAATAGTCATGTTCAAGCTTAAGGATATAAATTTGATCAAAGGAACTGAATCTGATACCAATTGTCGGAAATATAACTGAGAGGGGGGGTGAATCAGTTATGTATATAAGCTTGAAACTTTTCCTGTTATTTTTTGATTCCTTCTAGATTATTATTTAATGTGTTGTTGATAACTTAACATGCACATATATACAATATTTGATCAATCACACAGAATACACAGAGACACTGATTTTCATGAGGAAACCCATAAAGGGTGAAAACCTCTTCTTCTTAGGATGTCAATCAAGCTCCAACTTTCATGTACATCACAGTCTTTGAGCTCCAACTAAAATATGAGGCTAGAACCTCTGATAGCAAGCTACAACTTGTAGAGAGCACCAACTCTCAGGTTTCTCTAGCACCAACTCCCAGGTTTCTCTAGCACCAACTCGATGGAAGCACCAACTCCCAGAATATCTTCTAGCACCAACTAGAATTTACAGGACTACAATCCTCCATAGCACCACCCTACCACCTTGATTGAATCGTGAAATTTTTTTAATTACTTTCTCTATCTCTGGTATGGTCTGTTATAGCTCCATGTCTCCTCTGCCTTCTTCAGCTTCTATCCTATGTTCCACTTCTACATCCTTCTACTTATATGCTCTTCTCTTTTTCCTCCTATGCTCACAATCGCATGTTGTTCAACTTCTCTTCTTCCTTTTATGCTCTGTGTTGCATCTGCATGCTATTCATTATGCCATTGATATCCTCTTTAGGTAATACACTACATCTCCTCCTACCCACATGCATAACTATCGAAAAAGCACACTATCTTCTCTATTTTGCATGTCTTTCTCACATCAATTCCTCTTCCTGATCATCATTTGAACTCTTCGTCTTCCCTGACGGTTATGCTGTATATGTTCATCATCTGTGGCCGTTATCCAAAGATTCTTTGTCTTCTCTGGCAGTTATCCTGAACCTGTTCATCATTAGCAGTCGTTATCCTGAGATTCTTTGGCTTCTCTGGTAATCACAATTCTTTGTCTTGTCTGGTAGTTACAGTTAGTCATTTTTGGCTTCTTTGGCTTCTAAGCCCCTTCCTTCATGTGACCACTGACGGTGACCATATGCCTAATCAATAGGTGCTTTGTGACTCATGACTTTGTGAATCTTGGTATGATACATCTCAATTCTCCCAACTCTCGATATTCGAAGTGGAGCCTAGCGATGTGCTAGATCCTCCCTTAACCTTTGCTAATGTGACCATGGTTGTGACCACATGCCTAACTTTTGAGCACTTCACAATCTTGGTCTATCAATTTCTAGCTCCTTCTTTCGATATGACCTTGGGTGATGATCTCATGTGACCGCACGATTGCGGGTGTAGCCAAAGGTTGTTTGAGGGAAACCTGCTTCTTTCCCCGCAATTTACTATAGAGCTCCATGTATTCCTTTGGCGATACCATAGTTTTGATTGTGGCCCGCTCAAGAAACATTATTACCCGAGCATGTTCTAGCCCCACAATTGAGCATGAACATTGATCTCCAATCACTTGGCGATGTTACTCGATTAATGACTGATATATGCCTTCCTTTCCTCCTTCCACGCGTGATCCTAGATCTCCATGATCCATCAACATGTAGCTTCCTTCCAAATCAACATCTACGATTGATTCTAGCCTTCCAGTCTTTGGGATTTTCAACTCTCAAATCTCACTTTTCCCATATGAAAATCTTTCGAAGTGGAAGATCTATTGACACACCTGTCTCCCTGAATCTACAATCAGGATCTCCTCCTCGAGTCCGGCCTTCGGGACTTTAAATTCTCAAACTCTCATTTCTTTCATACGTCAATCTTCCAGAGTCGATTATCTGCAGACACTTATCCGAACAGATTAGACGGTTTACACTTATCCTTTCACTACTTAATCCGTCGACTAGCACTTAATCAAGCATTGTGATGGATGGCCACCATTTACTTCGACACTTTGGTTATTCTACTTATGCGATCCTTCCACTATATTTTTATCAACGGTTGAGAATGCACCCAAAGTAATCTTCAGATTGGATGACTTATGTCCACTTCGGGACTTCGGTGTTCGGGACTTTAGGCATCTGCTGGTGGTGAAACTCCCGAAGTAAAAGTCACAGAGTGACATAACTTGCTTACGTCACTTGATGATGTGGCACGAGCTGAGTGTCTACCATGTGTCACTCAGATTCGTGATTTGCATGAGCCTGACATGCCTATTGCAACTTGACACTTGTCATTATCTGATTGTGCCATGTGTCTTTTCTAACATGGGTGTGACGTGTAGGCAGTGTAGTGGAGTGTGACGTCGGAGCGTGAAGGTGGTATGTATGAGTGGTTTGGTGGTTTACTCGAAGGGGGGGTTAGAAAGTAAGTGGTAATGAGTGATGCGGGTTTGATTTGATAGGAAGCTGACATGTATGATGGTCCCACATGGGAAATACCACCAACTTAGACCCCCCCACGATTAACGAACGAAAGGTCAGGGGGGTCCGATATGACCTATCGACCGTAGATCTGAGTGCCCGATTATCGATCACTGAGATTAGCATGCCTTTCTTCAAACTTATCATGTCCTTCCACTTTAGAATGATCAGACGGTTGAAAGTTACTCTGGCTCTCCGACTCTCCAGACTTCAGGGATTTCAAATCTCAAAATTTTCTCCCTCCTGAACTCACGGTCTACTAACATGTATCTCCCGACAATCAATGAACCAGCTTCTCCTCCTGGTGATTAACAGTCTCAAATTACTTTGGGACTTCATAACTTTGGTAAGTTCTCTCTCCTGCGTGTGCAAAGTGTTAAGGCTCACACACCTTGATTTTATAAGATGGTTGTTGGTCCTTTGTATCGGTGATCCAACAACCACTGTCGCTCTTCCTCCTGAGCTTTCTCACCTTCTACTCCTTTGACTCCTTAGAGATTCACTTTGACACTTAGTCAAATTGTGGATCTGTGCACTCCTTGCATATCTTCCAAAGTCTGAATCTTCAAACTCTCATCGTTGATTTCCTGGTTTCCATTTTCGTTGTTGTTCTTGCCATCAATGATAAGCACACTCTTCCTGTAAAACATGCCAACATAAGTAAAGTAAATTAAACATTAATGTAATAAAAGTTCATGACTAAAAAGTCATGACTCTTCATATAAACCATAAAGGGAATATTTATACAGGTAGGCCCTATCCTTGTAATATCATCATTATTTTACAATCAATTATTATTATATGTATCTTATTGTGGATTCATAGTGAAGTTGTTCATTACAAAACCCTTGTGTCCTTCACATTGGTATCAGAGCTAGTCACTCCCCTGTATCATAGTGATTCTCCACACCCCCATGTTTTATCCCCTCACCTCAACCCCCTCGTTCGTCACATGCCCCACATCATTTTCTCTCACCCTACAACCCCCGTTTCTGAAACTCTCCCCCACAGTCTAAAACTCCAACCTTACCACCCTCCCATAACTCTCCCGTAACCCACCCCCACTCCCTCACAACCTCTCCCCACTACCCCACGACCTATTTCCACCCCCTCTCCACTCCCATGCACCTTACATCCCTCCCCATCCCCCCATAGTCTGTGTCACCCTCCCCATTCTCCCATATTCTGCATCCCCCTTCTCCCATTCTTCCACAGTTTGTGTCTCCCCATTCTCCCATAGTTCACATCCCCATTCTTCCACAATCTGCGTCCACCTCACTCCCACACTGTCCCTCTCCCATTCACTTTTCCTTTCATAATTTACCCACCATAAACTCTCCACTCTTCCTCACCCTCCACTCTCCACATCTTGGCACACATCTTTCCACCTTAAATTACATATAATTATTTAATTCAATAATTAAAAAGGGGACATTCCAAGCAAGATCAAAATTACAGAAAAATACTCACCACCAAACACCAGAAGGATGTCGTAATTAAAAACTCAAGTGCAAAAAATAGACCAAGAATGTAAAAGCATTAGGAAATCACTCAAAAAGTAAACAAAAAACTCGCGATGAGTTACTAGAAGAAATAAGGCTCAACAATGAGGCACTCAAACAAGAGTTGACCCATAATCTTAAAGAAAAAATTTCAACATAAGTCAGAATCGAATTACAAAAAGGCATGGATAATCTAAAACAAGATCTTGAAGATGATATTTTTCATGAACTCGGGGTTAACCTACAACGAGGTTTGGGAAACTTCAAACGAGAAATAAATGATGATTTGCAACAAAGTCTAGTTGTGATGACACAACATCTGGAAGAAAATATTAATGAGATTTTAAATTTAATAAAAGGCCAAGGGCACCAACAAGCCACCCAACCACAACCAAGTGACTCAAGCACATCTAACACATCACCACCACTTCCACTGCCACCTCCCTACAATTCAAATTCCCAACCTATATCACAACATTAACCCTTAATAATTTATCCTCCCAAAGCTAAAATTGAACTATCAAAATACAATGGAGGAAATAACCAATGCATGGCTTGGTTTAAAAAAACTAAAGAATATTTCCATATATATAATATTACAACCGATGAAGAAAAGATCAAATACACATTCATCTACCTCGAAGGCATTGCATACAATTGGTATCTATGGTGGAAAGGAAGAATTCAGTCATATAATTGGAATTATTTCAAAAATGTTTTTTTTTAAAGATTCCAAGTCATCTCAGATTTTTTTTTTTCAAAACTCAGCAGATTACAACAAAAAGGCAACATAGATGAATTTACACATCAATGGGAAGCTCTCGCCACTGGATTATTTAGATTATCAGATGATCAATTACTCCAGTCTTACATAGGTGGTCTCAAACCACATATCCAAGACGAATTAATATTACATGAGGTTATTATGGTAGAAATACCAATACGCAAGGAAAAAGCTGCAGAAAAAAGAACTAGAAGGCCAATCAAGATTCAACAAGGTTTACTCAAGAAGGAGTGTCCCTCAGACCATAGGAAATGACAAACACATACCACTCAATCTACATGAAGATATAAGAAGAAGTTAGAGTCCCAAAAGATAAAAGAAGAAAAATGTAAACGATGTGGAAAGAAATGGGACCCCAGACATAGGTGCTAGATCGAAGATAACTCAAAAAAATTATACACTTGTGAAGTAGAAAAGATGATGAATCCGACTCAATAGAATCAATAAATGAAGAAATGACAAATTTCCAAAATGACACTTCAGATCTCATAGAAGAAAACACACCAAGAATATCGCTCACAACCATCACATGCATTACCCAACCACAAACTCTTAAATTAAAAGGACATATAAAAAATGATAATGTCACTGTACTAATCGACACTGGAAGTACCCACAATTTCCTCAATATCAAGATTGCAAGGAAACTCAAATTGTTTGTATATCCAGTCCCAAACATGAAAGTAATGGTTGTAGATGGAAAAAAAAAATGGAAATGTCGGAAAATGTCATAAGGTGAAACTCCAAATCCAAGATTTCAACTTGGAATTAGAACTCTACATTGCCCCTCTAGTAGGAGTAGATGTGGTTTTAGGAGTCCAATGGTTACAAACTTTGGGCACATACTCAATCAATCACCAGGAACATTTCATCCAATTCAAGTGGAAAGGGAAAAGTTATAGATTATATGGTTTTCAACCTCCACAAACACAGGTTGTGTCATCACAACAAATGGAAAAAATGATCCGAAAAGGAGCAACTACATACTTCATCCAATGCCACAACACAGACATACAAGAATCATAACATGATGACTCCAGAACATCAGACGTCCAAGATCTAATTCAAAAACACAAGAAGGTATTTCAAGACCTCCCCATGGAGTTACTGCCTCAAAGAATAATTGAACATATAATTGAAGTTAAACCAGGATCAAGCCCATTCGAGTTTAGACCATACAGATACCCTCATCACCACAAAAAAAAGATAGAAAGATTAGTCCAAGACCTATTAAAATGTGTTGTCATCACGAAAATCATAAGTCCATATGTAGCTCCAATAGTTCTAGTTCGAAAGAAATATGGATCTTTCACATTATGCATAGATTATTGAGGGCTAAACAAAATAACAATTAAAAACAAATTTCCCATCCCATTTATTGACAAAATGTTGGATGAACTTCATGGAGAAAGATATTTTTCAAAACTTGATTTAAGATCTTGGTACTATTAGATTAGAGTCATACTTGAAGATGTAGCCAAGAATGCCTCCCAGACACCCGAAGGACACTACAAATTCAAGGTGATTCCTTTTGGGCTAACTAATGCCCCCGCCACCTTCCAAGAGACAATGAATGAATTATTTCACCCATACTTACAAAAACATGTCTTAGTTTTATTCGATGATATCTTAGTGTACATTAAAACATGGGAGGAGCATATGAAGCATTTTGGACAAGTGTTATCTCTTTTGGAGGAAAATCAATTCTATGCCAAAATTTCAAAATGTACATTTGGAAAGGAGGAAGTAGAGTACCTTGGTCACATCATATCCAAAAAAGGAGTCAAGGTAGACCCCAAGAAAATTAGGGCAATCACAGAATGGCCTAAACCCAAAAACATATCCAAGTTAAGAGGATTTCTAGGATTGGTAGGATACTATCGAAGATTCGTCAAGAATTATGCTCATTTAACCGCCCCCTAACAAATCTCCTTAAGAAAAACTCCTTCCAATGGAATTTGGAAGAACATATGTTTTTTGAAAAATTAAAAAACCACAACCCTAGTATTAGAAACCCCTGACTTCTCCAAACCTTTCATCATCAAGTGTGCTGAGTTAGGTTATGAAATTGGAGCAATATTGATGAAACATGGGTACCCAATAGCTTTTGAGAGAAGGAAATTAAATAAAATAGAATGCTTACAATCCACTTACAACAATGAAATGATTTACATCATGCATGCATTAACAAAATGGTGCCAATATCTATTGGGAAGTAAGTTCTTGATATGCACAGATCATAACAGTATCCTCTATTTGTTACAACAAAAAACATTGTCAACCGAATAACAAAAGAGGATAGACAAAATTTCCATGTTTGATATGAAAATTCTACATAAAAGAGGAAAAAAAACATTGCGGATGATGCCCTATCACAAAATGATGAAGAAACACAAGTTTTTTCAATATCAATAGCCAATCCAGAATGGTTGGATGAAATTCGAACTGAGTATGCAAAAAACCCAGAGACTTTCTCTATAATCAACAATTTAAATCAATACCCTAAGTTTGAATGGAAGAACGCCATCTTATGGTATAAAGGGAGAATCAAGAATCTCATGATTTCTCGACAGTAGGTCACGTAGGATTTTTCAAAACATACTATAATGCACAAAGATCATTTTTTTGGAAAGGGATGAGTATAGATATTCAAAAATATGTAGCAGAATGTGATCTTTGTCAAAGGAAAAAAAATGAAAATGTGTTGACCCCTATGTTACTCCACCCGTTACACATTCCCAATAAAAAATGGAAATAAATTTCAATGCATTTCATTGAAGGACTACCCATATCCGACGAAAAAGATAAAATATTAGTAGTAGCAGATAGACTAACCAAGTACGAAAATGTTATTGGAGTAAGGAAAACAGATTCAACAAAAAAAACAATTGGAATATTTTGTAAGAATATTTACAAACTACATGGGTCAATGATAGAGATGCCAAACTTAAAGGGAATTTTTGGAGAAAATTTTGCAAACATATTGGAAACTCTTTCAATATGAGCTCATCTTACAACCCTCAAATAGATGATCAGACAGAAGTTGTCAATAAATGTTTAGAAACCTATCTTCGTTGTTTTATCTTCGACAAACAAAATAAATGGTTTCAATGGTTGCACCTTCCTAAGTTGTGGTATAATTCCACTTATCACACATCAACTAAAATGACACCATTCCAAGCTCTTTATGGTTACAAACCTCCATCATGGAAGGATTTGGCCACTAGCCACATAAAATTTTCATCAGTAAAAGACCATTTAGACGAAAGTCATAAAATCCTTCATTTACTCAAAGAAAACTTAACAATTGCAAGGAATCGAATGAAGCAACAAGATGACAATAATTGAACAGAAAGAGAGTTCGAAGTAGGATACTGGGTATTTGTGAGACTTCAAACTTACAAACAATTATCCCTTAAACAACATAGGAAGAATAAATTGGCACAAAAAGTTTATGGACCATATCAAATAAATAGAAAAATCAATCATGTAGCTTACCAGTTGGATTTACCAGATAAAAGTCGTATCCACAATGTTTTTCATGTATCATTTATAAAGAGAGACTTTGGGAAACAAAAAAAGGCACAAACTATACTTCCTATGTTGGATGAGGAAGGAAGAATCATTTTAGAGCCCGAAGCCATTATCACCACCCAAGAAAAGAGATTGTATTCTATGATTGTGTATTTTCTTTCCACTAGAGTTGTGTTAAGATGTTTTGTAGGAGGAACAATTGAAACTATTTGATAGTTGGATATTCCACTATCACAGCTAGAATTCCTAGAGCCACAACTCAAATAATTCATGTCCGACCTTGTATTGGAGCCCTAGAAGGGAAGTGGTACAACCTGAAGGACCAAAGTGAAGAGAATGGGTACACTTCCTTGGCTTGTGCATTTTGAGGGAAAAAGAGAGTTTGTTGGTTAGAATTGTTGTGGGGATCAACAATGTATAAGAGATATTGCAGCTGGAGTTCTTAGAGTCATAACTCATAAAATTATTTTCTAACCTTGTACTAGAACCCTGGAAGGGAAGTGGTACAACCCAAAGGACTGTAGTGCAGAGAAGGGGTACACTTCCTTGGGTTGTGCAGGTTGAGAGGACTGAGAGTTTGTTGGTTGGAATTGTTGTGGGAACTGACAAAGTGTGAATAATATTGTAGTTGGAGCCAGAGAAAGGTGGTGTAGGAAAAAAAAAATGAAAGACTTCTAGTTGGAATTGCTGCCAAAATGATGAATTGTGAAATTATCTTAAGTGGGTTGAGTCAGGGAGCCTAAGTATATATGTTTTTTGGTCTAGAGTACCTATGTACATATATTGTTTTTGGGGGGCCAGGGTGCCTATGTATCTAGTATTTTGGGCTAAAGATCCTATATAATTATTTTAAAGGTTAGAATGCATGTGTGATTTTGGGCTAGGGAGCCTATATGATTTATTAATGGCTCGAGAGATAGAATTGCAAAATGAATGAACACATGTAGGGTGTTGTGCACTGAGGATAGTGAAACAACAAGGGGGAGGGGAATGTAACATCCCCCATTTTAATCCCCATGAATTATAATGTAATTGTACAAATCTGATTTAGGTTGGTGAACCAATGTGTTGGGGCGAGGAGCCCGTATTGGTTTAATGTGGCCGAAGGACGAATGGTATATTATGTGCATGGAAATAATTAATAAAAATAGTAATCATTGGATGCGATACAAGGGGGATGAATAATGATGGGGGGGTATATTATTCCATGAAAGAGAGGGGGGTCCAAGGGGGAATTACTTATGGGTATTAATCCAACCCACTTTCTTGAATTATTATTATTGTGTAAACCTTCTATTTTTTAGTGTTCCTAAAGCCAATCATTAAACTCATGTAAGAGGGTGGGTGTAAGGAGTCACATACCTTAGTTATTAGAGAGCATGGGCATGAGTACAATCATCTTGGGGAAGCATGTAATTCAAGTCAAGAAACCAAACAAGGGAGGAAATTCATATGGCCAAGGGGGAAATTTTTGGAGAGTCACATTTTTGCATGGAGAGCAGTTTTTACTTGCATTTTTTGGATAGAAAAAGAATAGATGAATGCTAGGAAGAGCACTATCCTTGTTGGGCTATGTTTTGTGTTGATAAAGAGGTTTGTGTTCCTGTAAATTGGGTTGTAATCATGTGAAGCATTTTTATGTTTAGAAAATGACTCAAGATCCTTATGAGGGCTATTCTGAGCACTCCTGGAGTATTTGGGATGATTTATTGATCAATTAGATGCATTGGATCCATGGAGGGAAGTGGGAAGGACTGAGGGACTGTGTGGAGTGAAGGGGGATTTCATTCCTTAGGTTGTGCAGGATATGGGAAACAATCAGGAACCTGGGAGTTGGGGCTGATGTGTGTAGATAGTGGATATCCAGAGGGAAAGATATCCTTTTGGACTCATAGCATCAACTCAAGGGTGGCTTTTTTTTCGGAGAAAATGAACAACAATGCCTATGGATGGGAATTTGATTCTTTGTATGTAGCCACTTGGTTAGCTATTAGTAGATAAGTTCTCTATCATTTTTATTATGATATTTCGCTGTGTAAATGGTTTATATGGATTCCATGTGTTGTTTTTTTCTTGAGTTGTTGTTGATTAATTGGGTTGGTTATCATTGATGTAAACCCTTGAAGAAAGTCTGATAGTGAATTCCGGTAGCAGAAAGGTTTGGGTAATGGACCCAAGTTTGTTTGATGTATAATGGCATGAGTTTTAATATATTTGAAGGTAAGAATATTCTAGATGGATAGTACATGTCATGCCATTTCCGGTGGTATGTGGAATGTCACATAACTCCTCATGGTTTTATAGTTATGGCCTTACGAAGTTGAAGGACCCTCATATGATTGGCTTGAAACCCCAAAAGGTCAAAGAAGTCAAAGTGCTTGCAAAGAAGAAATTATTTAAATAATAAAGTGAAGTGACAAAGTCAAAGAGGATTATTTAAATAATAAAGTGAAGTGAAAAAGTCAAAGAGGATTATTTAAATAATAAAGTGAAGTGACAAAGTCAAAGAGGATTATTTACATAATAAAGTGAAGTGACAAAATCAAAGAGGAATATTTGAATAATAAAGTGAAGTGACAAATTCAAGGAAGATTATTTAAATAGTAAAGTAAATGGAGAAATTTCTAATTATGGAAAGTGGTTATAAGAAGGATAACCCTAAAATGAGGAAAATGGGTTAAGTGGTCAAGGGACTACTGGGTACATGGACAAGTGGAAAATTGGGCAAAGTTGGACATAGGTGACTATGTGGACAAAGTGGCCTAGAAGATGGTTCTAAGGAAGCTACTTAGAGAGTATAAATAATAGGCAAGGCTCTCTCATTTTAATCACACTTGAGCATATTGAATATCTACAGGTGATTGAGGTAACCAAAGGATATCTAAGCTGAATTTAAGAGGGAAGGTGAAGTAAAGAAGGTAAAAATTCAAGGGAGGACAAATTCTTTTGATGATGCTTTCTAAGTTTGGTGCATGGTTGATGCACTTGTTTATGGTATAGATTTATTATAGGTTGAGATACAGGTTGATGCATGGTTGATACATGGTTCAGGTTGTTTAGTGCAGATTTATTGGTACAAGTTTACAACAATATATCTTATAGTGATAGTGTGACATTGGTTCCATAATTCTACTTATATGTCAGTGCAGTTGGACGAGGAAAGGACAGGTGGTTGTAGCCACCTTCCAATTGTAGTCAGAGAACATAGGGGGTTGTAGCCTCCTTTTGGTTGTAGCCAGAGACTTGGGGAGTTGGAGCTTCCCTCAGGTTGTAACTTGAGAAACTAGGGGGTTGGAGCCTCCTTCAAGTTGTAGCTGGAAAACAAAGGAAGTTGGTGCCTCCAATAAATTTAATTATTCAAGACATATAAGAAAAAACATTATGTGGTTTTCTCCTGCTTTGGGTTTCCATGTAAAAACATTGGTGTACTGTGTATGTGTATGATTGTTCATTTGTTCTGTTTACACTCTCTAAATCTGTCTGGATGGAAAATAGACAACAAAGG
Organism: Picea abies; assembly: GCA_900067695.1. Classification (NCBI taxonomy): domain Eukaryota; kingdom Viridiplantae; phylum Streptophyta; class Pinopsida; order Pinales; family Pinaceae; genus Picea; species Picea abies. The sequence continues at coordinate 15,865 of CBVK0101647299.1, forward strand.
TAATTGTTTCAACCAACTTTAGGTTGGATTCTAACCTTTCCAACCAGAGAGGGCTCTCTCGAGCATATAACTATCTGGGATATTAAAAATATTTGGCAATGTGCGTATAGAGGTTAGATTCTGTCATGGTGTAAATTTTAAAGATGGTAGGACAAAATAGAAGAGTAGGGCCATTGGGCAATGGGGTTCATTCCTGAAAAAGTATGAAGAGTTATAAGCTATGTATTTCCAGAGGGAACATAGGAAAAATAGGTATGATTTTCATCCAAATAAGTAATATGAGATGGTGGAGGAGAGGGAAGGAAAGACTACTATCAACAAGAGGCGTCTAATAGAGGTTGAATCTCTTGGTGTAGTATTAGAAGAGGAAACATGAGGGTTGGATACTGCAAGAAGAGCACCAATCACAAGTGAAGTCTGAAATAGTAACCAAAAAAGTACATAACAAGTATAATCAATGTGAGAAGGAGCACCAACAAAAATGAATTCCTTCTATTACTTAAAGATTATTACTAGCATCAAAAATAGATTCATGAATATAAAGGACATGAAAACACAGTGAACATCAACATCATGATGAATCGTGGCTATCTAAGAAAAACCTTATCTGCTTATATTAAAATTTCATAAGAAACTACAAAGTTCTCCTACTACGATGGTAGGCCTCTCTCCAGTAAGTCCAACCATTCATTTTTATTTTAAACAATATATATAGATGAATTACATATGGAATTCAAAATAGATCATCTTCCCCAAGATTCCAAAAATAGCTATCAGTTACAAAGGGAGTAACATACTAAAAATGAGCTCCTACTATCTAGGGAGCTTTATGATAAAAAAATGACACATTTGAGATTTTTACCCTGAATGCGACTTGTCCACGTCCTCACAAGATTCCCTGAAATATCCTTGATTTAGCTCGTAATTTATTTCAAATTTATGACTTCTTCCTTTAAGGTGTCAAGCTAATTAGGTTGGTTCCCTCCAATACTTTCAACCACTTCAGCTTTAATCTCCTTCTTCCATCGCTTTCTCCTTTTAACCTTGGAAGCTTGCATGTTATATCTGTCTACATACCCATTTATAATCAAATCCTTCATGATAGGATTTAAACTGATTTCTTCACCTGACCCTGGTTCATTTTTAGACTTTGTGTGAAAGGTTTTTGCTAATATTTGGACAACAAGATTTTCTTTCTTCTTCATTGATAATTTTGTCATATTATTTGAATATCCTAGTTCATTGAAGGCTATTGGATCTGTCTTCTCCATTTCCTCTGGTTTGTCAGGAAGCCTGAGCTTATTTGTCTTAGCTGTACAAGAATTAGATGAATGATTCATTTTGCAGCTACCCCGTTTTGTAATAAAAATTTAATCACCCAAAACAGAGTAATGTCACCCATGCTTTGAATGAAAATCGTCATTGAGTGCCAATAATGGTCTACTAACAAAATTCCTTACAGGGATAATGACTTATCACGTTCGGTTGTTGGTTTCAAATGATGGGCCTTCGAATCAGTTTTTTGGTGGTGCTCACTTGGCATCACACGGATGAAAAGTACCCAAACAAGTGTCTTCGAGATGATTTGACTAGCCATCAAATTTCCCTTTCCACATGCGACCCTTGGATTTGACACATTCAATGATATTTTAACACATGACATTGGGGTGTGCTTTAGTGGTTTCGATCTCACCCGCTTTTCCCCCCGATATGCATCTGAAGGAGCCACGTGGCTTTGAGATGAAACCATGGTATTTTCGTCGGCCCGCTTTCAAATAATTAAACTTCGTGCTATTTCTTCACTCGATATGGCCCCTGACCATTGATCTGTGGTGCCTAAGCTCTATGGTCCACCATGTCCTGTCAACTACGCACCTCTGCTATATTTATCCTTATTCCACTAGATTGGGGCCCCATCCTCTAGTTTATCATGTTTTTATGCCTGTTTATCCCCATATAAGTCCTCAGACTTGGATTCCATCAAAAATAAAAATTGTTATGGTGATAACATAGGCTCCAACTGGGGATGTTATCCTCCCTGCTAGGTAGAAAAGAATGGTATACCAAGTGCCTAATCCATTTGGGCTTCTCTCACAACAGGTATGTGCTATACCTTGACCTGTCACCAATGTCCATTGAAAACTAAAGTATTCACACCGCTCTCACTTGGAGGCTGAATACTGGACATGCTGCTAATCATATGACTGAACACTTTATTTGGAGACCTAGACTTGAACATGCTCGATCTACAAGCTTATTTTTACCTACCTACCCTAACTACTGAAATGAGCTATCAATCAAGTGAAATCAAAATTCCAATGTAGCCATGCCAACATTTTATCCACTGGTTGTTTATTTATCACATGCTTTCTCCAAAGCCTGTTCATTGATAACCCATTTGAGAAGTTATATATGAATTTGAATCTTAGAATTTTGAAAATATTGGGACTGTTTAATGTTTCTAGCAAAATTGCAAATGGATCTTCCAACACATGCATAATACCACAATCATGTTTCACTTCTTCCATTGTATTCTTTCTTTCATGCGATTTTCCCTGTTAATTTCCATCAAGAGGCTGGAAAATCTACTGAGACTGTTGGAAGTAACAACCTCCTGAATCAGAAAACAACACTGAATGAAAAGAAACCACTGGTGTAAAACAATCCATATCTAATACTAATGTTGATTGGCCATTATCTTCATCTCTGATCTTACAATCCATCCTAAACCTTAAATTTTGATTGTTAGAATTCTCCATATAACATGCCACAGGATCATGAAAACCATGAAAAATCATTTCTTCTTGAAGAACAAAAAAAAAAGTACAAGCCTCTTTCACAAGTGTTTGTTGTTATTTCTCTACTTCTTTTGTTTTGAGAACATTTTCAAATGAAATGGAAAGAATAAGTTTGTCTACTCTTCCATGCATATTAACAAAAACATTCATACATCCTTGAATATCTTCAAATATGACAGCCATATTATTTGTATCAATACTATCCTCTTGTTCATCAAACAATTCTGGTTTGGTTTTATTAAACTTCTGGAAATTTGTTTGAGGACTATCATTTTGACTTTCAAATGAATGAAGGGTAATAATTTCCTGTTCATAATATCCTTGCAAATGTGGAAAGCTAACAACATGAAATATTTCACATCATAGAGTTCCTGTGAATGCATTTTAAAAGCCATGATTTTTAAAGGAATCAAACAAGACAACTGCCTCTCCATTATCTTTCTATATTTCTGATTGAAACGTGGCATACACTATTTTTTTTTCTTTCATGAAACTCTATGTCATTTGTTTGTTCACTGCTTGAAGTTTCCATAGATGTAGTTTTAGAATCCTCATCCATGTCTAGGCCATTTAGAATTTGAATAACCACATCATTCATAGGGGAAGAAAGACAACTTTGAAAAACTTTGTCTTGCTGGAAATCTTGTTGAATATCTTCATCAAGTTCAGGAGAAGGAAAATGATTTTTAACAACGATTTCTTGATCAGCTTCATCTTCATTTCCAAGCTGGTAGTTGAGCATAAGCTGCAAATATAAACTGAAATAACCTTTCTTGTCATCAGCCACATGATTATTAAATGCATGAGAAGTTTGTTGGTCTTCCTCATAGATAAGAATTTTCTCATGCAAAACAGTGTCACTTTGAATGCAGTCAGACTTCCCTACTTCCTTTGTTATCTCATGATTTGCTTTCAACAATACAAAGGAAGAAAAACATAATGGAAGATAGTTTTCATTTGCAAGTCCACCGCTTTCTGAATATTCAACATCATGTATAGAGGATTTATGATTTGAAACATTATAAACATTTTTCTTTAGCAATTTGAAAGACAAAAACCAAAATGGCAAGGTTCTTTCACCTGATCCAAAAACTTCTTCATTTTCTTCACGGTTGTCATATGCACAATTTTCAATCTCTTTGGATTGTTGAACACACTAATTTTCAAATTCATCTTCGACCAATGGCTGCAATTTCTTGTCAATTTGTTCCAGTGAATCAGTGTGATTTGGTTTCAACACACATTCCTTTGCTTTAATGATGATCTTAGAATTTTCTTTCAAAAATTTAAATGAAGAAAATCATAAGGGTAAAAAATTCCCTTCAGCTGATTCAATAAATTCTTCTTTGTAACTGTGATATGTAGGTTGATTTCTCTCATTATACTGCTAAAAAATAACATTTTCTGATAGAGGAAATGAATATGGGTGTTCTAGGAGGTCATCATCATAATCATCATCATATTCATCGTATATAGGAAAATCAACAACATATGCAATATTGTCTAACAACAAAAAACTTGGGACATCAACTTGTTCCTCAACAAACTGATTTGCAAACTAATTTTCTTCACTATCTACAAATGAATATATGAAACAATCAGCTCTGTTCTTGTCATGGGGTGGATCAGAGACTACATAATTTCCTTCTCTTTCAATTAGTGGGATATAATCCGTTGCAAAATCATTTACATTTAAAACTTCAAAAGGATCTATGACATCATCAATTTTATGCTCAAAATTCCAGTCAAATGTTCTCTATTCATATTCATTCTCATGTCTTGGAGCACCCAACTCTTCATTTATAATCGGTTCACATGCTAAGATATTTTGTTGAATCTCCTGAGCATCATTAAACATTTGTTGTAAGGTCTTAGGTCTTCTTTCCATCAGGAGGAAAGACAAATCTGGGTGAAGAGTAGCGGCATACTGGAGCATGGAAGCAGCTTCAGTGGGTTGAATTTCTTTGGGTAGATCATAATAAATACTGGAAAACCATCCAATGAATGTGTAAATGGTATCTTAATTATTTTCCCTTTCAAGGCATAGAATTTTGTAAGCTATACGTCTAGATATTTCTTCTTACCCCAAAACTTTGAAAAAACACTCTTCAATTCTTCCCATGAGATAATTATCTCTGGCTTCAAATGTTTAAACCATTATTTGGTATATCCTTTCAAGGATTGAGATAAATATCTCATACAAACATCGTCATGGTCAATCTCAAACAAATCTATAAAATTCTCAAACTCTTGGATGTATTTTTTAGCTGTGATGGCACCATATTCCCCATCAAACACGAGTAGATATTCATAGTGCTTTGGAGGAAAATCATGAAGGATGTGGGGTAAATTTAAGGTTTTTTATCTTTGTTGGGTCTTGGAAGGTCTTGGATCAAGTACAGGAGGTGAAATATCAGCCTTGGTTTCATGAGGCTCATCAACTTGGTCATGGTTATCACATGGCTCAGATGGGAGATTTTGATCAAAATCAGTGATAAACTGAGGGGATATCTGTATAATTTTAAGAGGAGGATATAAAATTTCAATATTATCATGATCATCATTTGCATGCAGAAGGTGAATAATTTTTTTTTTAGCATGTTCAGGAAAGGACAAAAGGTAATTAACAACAAAAAATATAATGTCTTGGAAAAAACTCAATTTTAGGTACTTGTTTTCTCGCATGATGTCCTTCCATACCTTTGTCAAGGGATCTCATATTCTAGTGGAGTCTCTGAATCACATTTTAAGATTGAGTGGAGTCGCCAATGATGTTTTGGAAGATGGATTCTTCATTGAGAGTGGAGTCTCAGTTAAAATTTAAATTTATGGATTCTTCTACTAGTGGAATCACCTTCAAACTGATTTTTGGATGTGTGGAGTCACCATAGCAGGAATACAACCAATATGTGACTAAGTGTCTGCTGCTCTCAGACCTTAGAACTCAACCATGTTGTTCTTTCCTTAGGGAAATTTTTCAATTTCATCCCTGACAACGGTACCAGAATGTTAGCACTCTGTAAATCTGTCTGGCTGGAAAAAAGATGACAAAGGTAACTGTTTCAACCAAATTTAGGTTGGATTCTGACCTTTCCAACTAGATAGGGCTCTCTCTAGCATATAACTATTTGGGATATTAAAAATATTTTACAATGTGTGTACAAAGGTCAGATTCTGCCATGGTGTAAATTTTAAAGATGGTAGGACAAAAGAGAAGAGCAAGGCCATTAGGCAATGGGGTTTGTTCCTAAAAAAGTATGAAGAGTTATAAGATATGTATTTCTAGAGGGAACATAGGAAAAATAGGTATGATTTTCAGCCAAATAAGTAATATGGGATGGTGGAGGAGGGGGAAGTAAAGATTACTATGAGCAAGATGCGTCTAATAGAGGGTGAATCTCTTGGTGTAGTATTAGAAGAGGAAACATGAGGGCTGGCTACTATAAGAAGAGAACCAATCAGGAGTGAATTCTGAAATAGTAACCAAAAAAATACATAACAAGTATAATCAATGTGAGAAGGAGCACCAACAAAAATGAATTCCTTTTACTACTGAAAGATTATTACTAGTAGCAAAAACACATTCATGAATATGAAGGACAGGAAAACACATTGAACATCAACACCATGATGAATCTCGGCTATCTAAGAAAAACCTTATATGCTAATATTAAAATTTTATAAGAAACTACAAATTTCTCCTGCTACGAGGGTATACCCCTCTCCGGTAAGTCCAACCATTCATTTTTCTTTTAAACAATATATATAGATGAATTACATATGGAATTCAAAATGGACCATCTTCCCCAAGATTCCAAAAATAGCTATCAATTATAAAGGGAGTAACATACTAAAACCGAGATCCTACTTTCTAAGAAGCGTTATAATAAAAAACTGACATATTAAAGATTTTTACCCTAAATGCCACTTGCCCGCGTCCTCACAAGATTCCCTCAAATATCCTTAATTTAGCTCGTAATTTATTTCAAATTTTTGATTTATTCCTTTAAGGTGTCAAGCCAATCAGGTTGATTCTCTTGAATACTTTCAACCACTTCAAATTTAATCTCCTTCTTCCGCCGCTTGATCCTTTTACCCTTTCCACCTTGCATGTGATATCCATCTGCATACCCATTGATAATCAAATCCTTCATGATAAGATTTAATCTAATTTCTTCACCTGACCTTGGTTCATCTTCAAACTTTGTGTGAAAGTTTGTTGTTAGTATTCGGACAACAATCTTTTCTTTCTTCTTCATTGATAGTTTTGTCATATTATTTGAATATCTCGGTTCATTGAAAGCCGTTGGATCTATCTTCTCCATTTCCTCTGGTTTTTCCAGAAGCATGAGCTTATCTCCCTTAGCTATACAAGAATTAGACAAATGATTCATTTTACGGTTACCTTGTTCTGTAATAAAACTTTAATCGCCCAAAACAGAGTAATGTCACCCATGATTTGAATGAAAATTGTCATTAAGTTCCAATAATGGGCTACTAACGAAAGTCCTTGCATGGATAATGACTTATCACGTTCAGCTGTTGATTTCAAATGATGAGCCTTCGAATCAGTTTTTTGGCGGTGCTCACCTGGCATTACATGGACGAAAAGTACCCAAACAAGTGTCTTCGAGACGATTTGACTGGACGTCAACCTTCCCTTTCCACATGTGACCCTTGGATTTGACACATTTAATGATATTTTGTTAGGTGACATCGAGGTGTGATTTAGCAGTTTTGAGCTCACACGCTTTTCCCCCTGATATGCATCTGAAGGATCCACGTGGCTTTGAGACGAAACCATGGTATTTTCATCGGCCCACTTTCAAATAATTAAAATTCACATTATTTCTCCGCCCGATATGGCCCCTGACCATTGATCTGTGGTGCCTGAGATCTGTGGTCTGCTCTGTACTGTCAACTCTGTGCCCTACTATATTTATCCTTATTCCGCTAGATGTGGCCCCGTCCTCCAGTTTATCATGTCTCTATGCTGGTTTATCCCCATTTAAGTCCCAATACTTGGATTCCAGCAAAAAGAAAAATTGTTATGGTTATAACATAGGCTCCAAATGGGGATGTTATCCTCCCTGCGAGGTAGCAAAGAACAGTAGACCGAGTGCCTAATCCATTGGGGATTCTCTCACAATAGTTATGTGCTATGACTTGAACTGTAACCAATGTCCATTGAAAACTGAAGTCTGCATACCACTTTCACTTGGAGGCTGAATACTAGACACGTTGTTAATCATATGACTGAACACTCTATTTGGAGACATAGACTTGAACATGATCGATCTACAAGCTTATTTGTACCTACCTACCCTAACTACTGAAATGAACTGTTAATCAAGTGAAATGAAAATTTCAATGCAGCCATGCCATCATTTTATCCACTGCATGTTTATTTAGCACATGCTTGCTCCAAATACTATTCATTGATAATCCATTCAAGAAGTTATATATGAATTTGAATCTTAGAATTTCGAAAATATTGGGACTGTTTATTGTTTCTAGCAAAATTGCAAATGGATATTCCAACACATGAATAAGACCACAATCATGTTTCACTTCTTCCACTACATTCTTTCTTTCATGCAATTTACCCTGTTGATTTCCATCAAGAGGCTGAAAAATCCGCTGAGACTACTGGAAGTAACAACCTCCTAAATCAGAAAACAACACTGACTGAAAAGAAACCACTGGTGTAAAACAATCCATATCTAATATTGATGTTGATTGGCCATTATCTTCATCTATGATCTTACAATCCATCCTAAGCCTTAAATTTTGATTGTTAGAATTTTCCATATAACAGGCCACAGGATGATGAAAACCATGAAAAATCATTTCTTCTTGAAGAATAAAAAAAGAAAGACAATCCTCTTTCATAAGTGTTTGTTGTTCTTCCTCTATTTATTCTATTCTGAGAACATTTTCAAATGAAATGACAACAATAGGTTTGTCTACTCTTCCATGCATATCAACAAAAACATTCATACATTCTTGAATATCTTCAAATATGACAACCATATTATGCATATCAAGACTATCCTCTTGTTCATCAAACAATTCTAGTTTGGTTTTATTAATCTTCTGGAAATTTTCTTAAGGACTGTCATTGTGAATTTCAAATGAATGAAGGGGAATAAGTTCTTCTTCATAATATCTTTGAAAATGTGGAAAGCTAACAACATGAACTATTTCACATCCTAGAGTTCCCGTGGATGCATTTTCAAAACCATGATTTTCAAAGAAATCAAACAAGACAATTGCCTCTCACTTATCTTTCTGTATTTCTGATTGAAAAGTGGCATACATTGTTTTGTTTCTTTCCTGAAACTCTGTGTCATTTGTTTTTTCACTTCTTGATGTTTCCATAGATGCAGTTTTAGAATCCTCATCCATGTCTAGGCCACTTAGAATTTGAACAACCACATCATTCATAGGGGATGAAAGACAACTTTGAAACACTTTGTCTTGCTGGAAATCTTGTTGAATATCTTCATCAAGTTCAGGAGAAGGAAAATGA
>CBVK0101647336.1:0-10781 GCA_900067695.1 Picea abies
TGTAAGGTATTTGTCTCATCAAATTCAATTTTGTCTTGGAAGGACCGAGGCAGTCCACCAATAAATCATTGCATCTTTACCTTTTCCTCATTTATGTAGGGCACATACCTTATCATCTCAAGAAATTTGTTGATATATTCATCTATTGTGAGTTGTCCTAACTTGAGTTCATAGAACTCCTTGGTATTCCCATCAAAGTATTTCTCTGACAAATATTTATTCTTGAAGTATTTCTGAAATTGTTTCCATGACAAGTCCTTCTCATGGATTCCTTTCACATTCCTAATGTCCTCCCACCAAATGTAGGCCTTTCCATTCAGGTTGAAAATGGCTATTCGAGCCTTAAGTTTTCAGAGTAGTCATGAACTCTGAAGTACTTATTCAAGCCAAGTAGCCAAAATTTTGCTTCTTCCCCCTTTTTAATCTCTCCATCGAAATTGGGTGGTTTGGATTTCTTAAACTCTTCAGGGTCATGACTCTTGGAATGTTTCCTCTTCTTCTCTCTCCTCTGGGAATGTGAACTAGTTTTGCTACTAGAATATCCCTTGGAGTTGTTAGTTTCCTCACTAGAGGATTCTTCCGATGAGTGTCTCTTGACTCCATGTTGGGATTTCTTTGAGGTGATACTCCTTGTGTGGCCACTTTTTGGATCATGCTTTCGTTATCTCAGGTGAACTCTGAGTTTTCTTAGTATGATGTATGTCCACCTGATTGGTTGTTGGTCCATGTTGCAACTTCCTTTGTATATCTGATAGGATTTGTAGTAGGACTGCGTTAATTTCATTTTCATTTTCCTTCTCTTTTATAAGCCTTTCAATGTCATCCTTACAACTCTGTAATTCTTCTATGAGGCTTCTTATGGTTTCAGACAAATCTAGAGAGGTTTCCACCACCCTCCTCTCATCATATTCCTCTGCTCTGTTGTGGATGTTTTCCCCCAAATAATGGTGTGTCACCATCCCTTACATTGTATTTTTCCTACTGTCCAATGACTGCTTGAGTGCTGATAAAGCATTTTTTGTCAGTTAATCACTTATTAGTTTATGAACAACACACAGTTCAAATTTTTCAAAACATCTACAACAACAAAAATTTTCATTCCTCTCTTCAGTAGAGGTTTAAATAAGCCTCTCAGGAATGGGGTAAGATAACGTGTTACCCTTAAAGGGTCTCTAATAATATTTTTATGCGACTCGTCCATGAGCCCAAGCAGGCCAAGTGTTGTTGCCTACTCTAATCCCAATTTGTAACACACCTGATCCTTAAGTACCCTTTCTAGGGATGGGGCATCCAAATTTTGCTTACCTTAATCATCTCGAATCTTATTTTTGAGGTCTTCATCCTCTTCTACTCAATCATAGCTTTCCAATGACTACTACAAGGCTCAAATACGAGCTCTAGATTGCGAGTTATGGACTCCCGAAGCTCTTCGGGCATTATTAGTCGAGGGCCACGTGGGTCCATCTCATTCGTACCATCCCCAAGTTTCCGCGAAGTGACAGAGATTCCCCAATGTTCCTACATCCACGGTTGAAGTCCATCCACCGTCCAATCTAACAACATGACTTAATCTTTGTTTAACACATAAACTGAAGCGGAGATTGATGTTTGGCGTTGAATGCCCCTTTTCCTTTTTGTGCGCAAATACTCCAGAGTCTCGAAATCTTGAACTCACGAAGGAGGCTGAAATTTCTCCACGTGGCTCCAGGATTCGGTCCTTTCGGCTTATCTACAACACTACACCCCAAATCTCTGAAGACCCGAAGTCTCGGACTCCCGAAGGGTCCAACCTTACACGTGGTGACATATTAAATGTAGAGGCAAGGATATGTGGGTCCCAAGCACTCCACCCACAAATGGATCGAGCAAAATGTGTTAGGGGGTGACATGCGACATGGCAGAGATGCCACGTGGCCACATCAGTGGGTGACACATGTCATGTTCTAATGGGCACATAGGTTCTGTGAAACCTACAAATCATGGTGACACGTGGCACGTCAATTGTGGGTCCACATCACTCTGGGTGACTTCAGTGTGGCACGTCAATCTAGAATGATAACCTTTTGACACCCTTAGATCTAATGGTCAAGATGTGTCCATGTAGACCCACTAATCTACGGCCTTCATTACTTTGTAACTTCGACATTCGGGTGTTATTCTCACTTACAATCCCCTTTCTCCGGGAGTGGTCAATGCTGAACTGACCTTGGCATAGATCCAACGGCCAGGGAAGATCCCGAGATGACCCTAGATCTACGGTTCTCATTGATTCACAGCTCCAACCTTCGGGGGTTTTGAAATTATGGAAGCTCCGCCCTCCCAAAGTAGGACTTTGCCAAGGTAACATACACGAGTCCCTCCATTGTTTGATCAGATGGTTAAGAGGGGTTCTCAACAAACTCCCTAAATCCACGGCTCACATCAATTCGTAACTCCGACATTCAGGGAATTTGGTGCTATAACACCTCAGTTCTTCCGAAGTAGTCAACTCCAGACTTACCTCAGCGTAGATCCAATGGCTAGGGGGACTCCCGAATACCCTCAAATCTGCGGCTCTCATTACTTCACGATTGGTAAATGGGTCAGGGTTTAATGGTGGAACATGTCTATCTACCACAGTTAGGGAAACCACCAGATGTTGATCAACCCCACGAGTAACTGTAAAAAAAAGGTTACCTTTGGTCGGTTTGAAAAAGGTAAGGTCATGGCATCCCAGAGCTCTGAACTCCTGGAGTTATGAAGCCAGAAAGGCTTAGCTCCTCTCGGTTCTAGTGCAAGGTTCCCAGATCCTTGGTCATATTGGTCCTTACATAATTCTCATGGGCTACATGCTTAGCTCTTAGCCTTGAATTGGTTAAGGCCATGGACATGAGCCCTCAGTCACATGGGTGAAGGGTCTGAAGGAGGTGCCCTTCTTCCACAGAGTTTGAACTTGGTATTCCCACGAAGGTAAATTCGAGAGGTCAACAATACATTAGCATTCCAGTTTACCCTACCTCAACTTTCTTGCAGACTCACGTACCATAACTGTCTAGTTGCTAAGCTGAAGCAAAACAAAAGGCCATTCAAAAGAATGGGTTCACAGGAAAACAATAAATACTTCTACCTTAGTCATTCAATCCAGGGTTTAGTCATAAACATGTATATTCAATCATCACTTCCATTCCAATACACAGAGTATGAAAATACTTATCAGAAAACAAAATCATGAAGTGAATGTTGAAAGGAGTGTCTATTTCCACCCAACCGTAGGCACAACCACTCCTGAATAGATTTACCACTGGCCACCCCCTAGATAGACCACCATGCTTTGAGAGATACTCTTTCTTCTTTCTCAACGACAGTTAGGGACGGAGGTTACTCTCCTCCTCCCACAGGATATTAGCAACTGGTTTTCTCTATACAAAGCAAGGGGGCCTGCAACCAATACTTCCACAGTCACTCATCTTCTTTGCAGCCCCGTTTATCATATTGGACTGAAAACGCTACCAACAAATTCTTGCACCCAGAACGAGATTGTTTCTCAGTTCTCCCTCGAACCAGAGAGCTGGAAGCACTCTTTTCTCTTTTGGAGATTGGTCTCTTGACTCTGCTTTTCACAGATCTGCCTCTACCCACAAAATTACTTCCTTTCTTTCCTTCCTCAACATGATTGCATGGGTCTGAATCCCCAATGCGTGGTCAGGTCTGCAAGCCTTGCAAATGGGTACTCTACCCCATCTCCTCATTAACTCTTGAGGAGGGATTTTCCAACTACCAGTCTGATTGGTAATTTATTTCTAGGTCAGAGGACTATTCTGGGTCTCAACAATTAAATCCAGTAAGGTATTGGTTTGGTGGGGGTCATCTCAACCATTTTTGGTTCCCCTCACCATCTCTCTCATAACATCATGGTCTATCTTGGCAAACCCCCCTTTTTCAACACTTTTTCAACACCCCATTTTAAATTAATAACATAAATACATACATTACCTTTTATAACAAAAAGGTTCATTTATAACAAAAAGGTTCATCAAATCCAACATTCACACATATTCAATCTGTAACAATCTTTTGGAAAATTATATTTATATTTACAAGTTGGAGGAAACAAGGGTATTACAGACAGCCACAACTTAATTAGTCATTGACAATGGATGGCTCTGGTGCACTTCCAGTCCTAATGGCAAACATGTGATAACTGCTCCCTAGTTCCACTTATTATTTTCACCATAAGACCTAATCCTATGACCAGGTGCACTACATTTCGGGGGCCAAAGGCCTTTCCACAATCCCAAGGCAGCGAGGGGCCGAAATGATCATCCTCTCTACATGTGGATACATGATCAAGAACACATATCGTTTCAGGGGTTTCCTCTCTGTTAACTCCCTTGTTGTTTGTCACGCGAAAGGGATGGATCATCGTTGATCCTTTTTAGTGATTGACAGTTGATCAACTTCATCGTTGGAATATGACACTTCTACTGTATTCCAGATCTGCAACTCTATCCGGTGGCCTCACTACTCACACTCACAATTCCTAGATTATGCATTAACACATGGACTTACACATTCATTCCACAATATTCCATATGCAATTAACACATAAAAAGACCTGATACATAAAATGCATGCTACTTCATTATATTCGATCTTGAATTACATATGCATGACCTCTTTGTTCCTAACCTAATTTACATAATGAATGGCTACCTCCTTTACAAATTCCTGAAGGATGCAATTCATAACCATTATCATAATAGGGATCATATCAATACAAGGATTCGATCTACACTCAACAATATCGCTTAACAATCCCTCAAAATCTGATTAACACAATAGTTACAAACAAATTCAATCAAATATAGAGGAAATATCGTCCTCATGGCCACGTCGACTTCTAGAAGTTTTGGAAAATCAAATTTGACTTGGGGTGGGTTGATGCTCCTGCATCATTAGGAACCAAAAATCTATTATTAGCGATAGAGACCAAAAGGATAACAATAAATAACAACTTGAGACATTTCAGATAATTTCTTGGAACAAAGGGACTATATTAAGTTGTATCCCAAGTGAAATTGATATTATATTTCTAGTTGAAACTTGGGAGCATGAGGAATCTAAGGTCCCTAACATATATATGGATTTATATTGTGGTCAACATGGAACAAGAAATCCTCTTGTAGAGGAGTTGGAGGCATATCGTATTACATAAGAACACAAATTTTTCCTCACATTCATCTTCATAAAAAAGACCCTCTCATTCAATTCATTTGAGGTGAGATTTCAGATATCAATGCTAAGAATATGTATATAGCAATTTGTTGTTTAACACATATTAACTCTACCTTTTATACAATTTAAACAATCTAGATAAAAATTGTCCCTATAAAATATTAGAATAAGATATTTACAGTCTGAGAAATGAAGGTAGTATCCTCTTGCTAGGAGACTTTAAAGATAGAACTGAAACTAATCAAGCTATTATATTAAGCAATGATTCCAACCCTAATCCCCCATGGATATATGAGGACCTTGTTTTAGCTAATAGATACAAGAGAATTTTGGAAGACTTGACTGAGAATTTGTATGGTACTGAGCTAATCAAGCTTTGTAGTTCTTAAGATCTAATCATTTGCAATGGTCTAATGAAGTGGTATAAATCTAACTTGATGAATTGTATCCATGGGTTGGGTAGTGTTGATAGCAATTCCCGCTTCCGAAATTTTCCTCCCTTTTCTATTTTCCCAACTTCTTTTTTCCATTTCTTTTCTCCCTTCTATACCTACCCTCATTCCCCTTTTATTTTATCCCTTCTCTTCACCCTTTCTAGTTACCATAATTAGTCACATTTAAAATATTGGTGGGTTCTTGGGTTGGTGGACTTGCGGGTCTTAACCTCCATCCATGCTCCTATATCATGAGTCCAACCGACCACCTTGTTATATTATACTTAACCATTTTTGTAACTGCGGGTTCATGGGTTCAAGCTTTCATCTTCCAAGTTCCGCAATCTCCATTTTGCACTCAAAGACCCGTGATCTACATTATGACCGTTAGACTTGTCATGGGTACCAAAACCCTAAATATCTCATTTCTCTTGTATCCAAGTTCGATCGACCGATGTGCAACACTTAGCCTATTTTTGATCATTCACAACCACGGGTTGGTGGGTTCTTGGGTTTGTGAGTTCACAAAAAGCCCCAAATTCAAATTTCTCTTGTCCATCCCTGCCATCTTTGTGATCTTCCCAATATGCATTTAGTATGGTTTAGTGCTAATAATTGATCATGCAGGCTCTGTAAATATCATCATTAATAAGCGAAAGGCTCAAGAAGATTTTTCCTTAAATTTCATGAAAGAACGATTTTCCAAAGGTTATATTATTGTTATCTCCCAGAAAGGATTCATTTCAAGTTGTTATCCAGTTGAAAGAACACTCTTGTCAACCTATGGAAACAATAACCAGACAACAGTTCTGTGGTGATACCTTGAATATTTTTGGTCGTGAAGACCAGAACTTTCAGTAGTCCAGAGCATATTCATATTATTCATCTCCTCCTACATAGAAAATCATAATATGGACATCCGTAATTGCTCACGCAGGTGTGTCCCCGAGGTATTCGACTGCAAATAACTTGTTGCATGGTCCGTTGAGAAGCACGCACCGAGCCAATGAATCATACAACTCCAAGATCATTCCTCCATATTCATTTCACCACAAGTGTTTCATAAAATGTCAAAGCTCCCTGAACCAAAAATTACCTTCAAAGGAGAGGATTTCAAAGATTTTCTAAAAGAACATGACAATGGCCTGGATATCTTTCCTAAGTTCTTGGAGAATCTCGTGGTTGTTCCAGAAGACATAACCAGGATTTAGGTTGACTCTTTTAAAATGCCATCTCGTGGAAATCGCAAGAGGGTGAACTATGAAATTGATCCAGTTGCCTTCTCGTATCAAGCATTGTGGAGACACAAGACTTCTTTGCATTTTTACAAAGTTTACAATGATATTGTTTCATTTTTCAAAGGAGTGTTGTTTGGTAAAAATACCCCCAGGATATCTGACCAGGAAAATAAATTCTTGGAGAAAAAGGGAACGATAGAACAGATGGAAAATCATAGTGTCATCAGGATCTTCTGCTCCAAATAAATTCCCTCTTTTCTTCCACACCATGTATCTGATAAATTGTTTGTTACGGAAGTGGCAAGGTAGTACAATTTTTGGCTGCACTTTTTCCACGAAAAACAGAAAAAGAAATTCATCCCCTTGCCATGGAAAATTGGAGACTTCATATTCAGGAACATAAATAAAATCGATGAGTTTGCAAATCACTTCAGCAATGCAAATATGAAGTATGTAGAAAAGATAAAGAGGTTTAATCCTAACAAACTATTTGTGGAACATATGTTGTCAGTAGGATTCAACAACTCATTCATTCATACTATTTTGAATGAAAAAGAATATAACAACCTAGGCACTCCTACGCACAATGTTGGTGACTTGGAAACAATACTTAGTACTAACGGGTTTTACAAGAAAAAAGGAAAAGGTCCCAGTGAGAAGAGTGCCCAGTCTCCAGTTATTACTCCTAAAACTACCACATCCCGGAGCAATGCTCCAAGGGCCCACCCAACTATGAAATTACCGATAGTAGTTCAAGCAACATAGGAGAAAATAATCCTCACACTCCCCCGGAAAAATCGAGAGCTCACACAAGCTCCCCTTGAGAAAAAAGAGGAAGAATGTTGTGCATGAGGAAGAAGAAAACCTCATAGAGAATGACATCAATAGCTTCTCTCTTGAAGACATGGAGCTCAAGGAGGATATTGAGAAAATGTTTCCCACAACTGATCAGCCAGGAAATATAGCCCAACAAAATTCATCATTAGAGATCATTGAGAATGAGACCTTCATTGAAGAAGAGTCATTCTCTTTCCAAAGCGTTGTTTTTGACAAGGAATCTAAGAAATTGATTATAGAAAAAGGTGATCTGAAGAATAAGAAAGGAAAATATCATACAAAGGTTGACCTATGAGGCCGTCCTAGATCTATAAAATTCATAGAGCAACTGAGGATTCTCTTGATGATTCCTTTGGCCATTTGGAAGCATAAAACACTAAGTTGAAAGAAATGATCAAGGAACTGGAAGCCACCTTAATACCTCTTCCACTTCTTGCCAGTCCTTTGTCAATAGTCAGACCTACCACACCCACTATTAAGTTGAAAGGATCTTCAATCCTACTTACATTAGCCAAGATTTATGTTGAAAAAAATATTAAGAAAAGAATGGCATTGATAACAGAGGCATGGGAGGTTTCGAAAAATATTGTTTCTTTTGGCTCGAGGGCAAATGCCTTCCATGAATATTTGCAAGTTGATCTGAAGAACGAGAAAGTTTTCTACATTGATGTTGTAATACCCTTTGGAACCAAAGTCTCTAACACGATGGAACTAAGAAGAAGAGAGGGAGATCTTCCTTCCCTAAGTTGGATAAAACAACTGAATGCTTGTTGGAACGAAAAGATTAAAAATTTGAATAATATTGTCCAAGCATGCAACGAAGCCATATTGGAAAGGGAAGAACTATTCTATAGGCTCAGGTATTTATACCTAGCATGAGGTACTAACGAAGTAAAAGACACTAAATTAATCTTCAACTCAATGTTCCTAACAAAACAATAGTTTGACAAACAAGTTGAGATTTTTAAAGGGTTATTCAGTTGAATTTTTTTATGGTATACTCAAATATAATGAAGACGACATAGACAATTGGCTAGTGGACTATTCCGTGAAGAATCAATATATTGAGGAAGCAATGCATGGTATTTCCCTTGATTTAAGAGACTTGGAAGGAGAGTTATTTAACATTAAAATCCGACATGAGATAAATGTGGCACCAATGAAAAAATATATTGAAGAATGGTTCAAAACAACAATCGACAAATTGACCAACGAGGGGCAAGAAACAGTTGAGACACTTCCTGTAACCATTAATGAAGACAATAAAATGATAGAAGCGAGAAAGTGAAGACATGAGAGACCATCATAGTAAGTTTATGTTGATCACATATTTCTTTCTTTATCAGTTCTTTCATCCAGTTACTCCTCGTCTTTCACTAGAAAGGTTTAACTGAAGTCTGATAACTTCTCCTTGTCTTCTTTCCAGGTCTTGTTGTTCTACTATCAACCACCATCCTCCTTCTACAAGCTTATTTCTTGTTTATATTTTCTTTATGGTCCATGGGAGCCCCAATCCCAATCCTAAGGAAAAACATATTTTAAATTTCAAAGTCTTTGTAACAAACTATATATTTTTGCAGAAATTTCAAGAGAGGTATTTCAGGATCAGTTTTGATTACCATGACAAACTTCTGCAAAGTCCCATATTCTAAAGATCTATAGTCCCAACAAAATCTTAAAGTAAAGAGGAGTACCACCTCTATAAAAAATCAGGAGGATTCACATCCTCGTGAGGTTGTCGTTTGGGTCCTAGCAGATTCAAGCGTCAACATTTTTGGCGACCATATTGGGGAATGAACTGAAATTTGAAATCTGGTTTAGGATTGTTTTGAAAAATATATGACTTTTCCCCAGGCTGATCAGTGCCACCTAGAAATTGGATTGAATAATCAACGAAGCATCTTACATCAGCGATATAATCTGGTAATAACGACAACAGATATCTGAGAAGAATTAGAAAGATCTTGGAAGATCCTAGTTCAAGAAGAAGAAAGAGAAATCCTCCGGAGACAAAGGAGAGACAAACAACAAGACCAAAGAAACCATAGGCTCGCTATACCAACATAAGGACAAGGTCAACATTGAAGTTGGATGAGTACAAAGGACCCATTACCAGAAGTAAAAACAAGAAGCTCTGTATTCTAATAAGTGCAAATCATATTTCTGGAACATCACCGGATATGGAAGAAAGAAATGAACAATCGCGAGATGAACCACGTGAAGAGTGACAAGGAGGTGGAAGAGGTTCTGCAAGAAATCAAGAAAATCAAAAAAGAATAAGAGATTTCCCTTTAAATATTATAGGTGAGCAGCATGATTTCCCTATTCTCCCTAAGGGTACCTTGAAGGAATTTTATGGAGACAGAAGAATCGATGCAAAGAGGCACCTTCACTTATTTCTTGATGTCTGTGATTTTCATCGTGTTGAGTATTACGATGTCATGGTAAAATTGTTTCTTTAAACCTTATCAGGAAGAGTGTATGAATGGTATTAAAAATTACCCAGTATGTCAATTGGATCGTTTAATGACCTCGAACCCATGTTCCTGACTATGTTCACCCCTTCAATTGCCTATCATACCCTTCTCACTGATTTCACCCAAATTGGTTTGATGAAGAATGAGTGAATACAAGATTTTAATCTCAAGTTCAATAAAACCTTGAGTAAGATTCTAGAAGATAAAAGACCTAATGACCTAGACATACTCGGTTGTTAAAATAATCCAATGCCCCCAAATGTAAAATATGCTATCAAAACATCCCAAATAGACACCTTGGAGGAAGCAATGGTTAAATCCACTGAGATGGAAGTAATTATGATTGAAATGGGTGTCGAGCCTGACATCATAATGGGAAAAATACAAAGGCATTTGGGAAGCTTAAGTATTGATAATCAAGGGGCCTATAGTTCAAGAAAGAATGAAGAATTCAAGCCATAACCAACCCAAAATCAAACAATTGGAGAAGGATTTTTCAAGGGAACCATACTAGATGTGAAGGTAGACCCTATTGCGGCACAAGAAACCAAGCAAAGAATTGAAATTGCACAAATGAATAG
>CBVK0101647358.1:0-13709 GCA_900067695.1 Picea abies
CATACTGTCTTCCACATCTTATACAATAGTATTTCTACTACTACTTGGAAAATATTTATCCAACGACAAACACCTAGGAGGATTTATCTTTACAATTACAAACAATCAATTGCATTAGTTTATATAAAAAAAACTTTAAACAATTAAAAAAAAGAATGAATAAAAAGACATATACAATGAATAACTTACCATGGGACGAAATGTATGCCCCCCTTCACAATGTCCATATGTAAAACAATGTTTTTTCAGTTGTTTTCCTTACAAATCTTCTTCTTTTCAAGCCCCTAAACTCATAGAAAGCGTAATAAAATTTCCCATCAGTACCGACCAATGCCTCCCATGCAACCCTTAAACTAGCAACCGCCCTTTCACTCTCTTCAGGTGTTGGCATTGGTATTTCCTATATTAATTACAACAAAATCCACAGAATCAATATAAGTACATTAATATATGAATTATATATTATAATTATGGTACAAAAATCAATTTTTGTCATAGATTTATTAAAGTTTTATAACAGTAATCAACAAATCAAAACCATACATTTTTTCCACATAAGTTCCAAAGCTTCACTATAATCAAGAACTAAAATCAAACAATAAAAGAGAACTACACCAAGAAAAAATGTATAATAATTAAACAAAATTGAGTAGACATGTTTCATACCTATATATTTCCTAGGGAAAAATTTGTGTCCCCAAATGAAAGAGGGTATAAGGGTTAGGGATCTAATATCAGTATTTAAAAAAGAGACAGAGAAATATTAAAAATTTGTAACCTTCAAAGTACAAAATTAGAGCTATGCAGATCAAAAATTGGATTTGAGGCAGGTCACACATAACAAATAGACTAATAAATCATGCAACAAACTATAAGCATAAAAAGATTTTATAACCATTGAAACTACAACAAAACTATGGAAACCACTAACCTCCATTGATCTTTCGACGAACAATGACTATGTCAAAGTTGACCAAATGAGTGAAGTCAGTGACTGTTAAACCGTTTTTAAATGGGTAGTAGGCATCCAATCTTTTCATTGATAGATAAACTAAATTTCCCCAAGGTTCATCGCAATATTGACAAAGACAGATTTTCGTTGGAAGTCCAACATTATCGTGGTGCCCAGAAAAAAAAAAGATTAAAATTTGAATAATTTGTGATGATATGATTGAATTTATCCTTATCTTCGAAAGTTTTTGTCGAATTTTGACCCCATATGTAGTAGTGTGAATAGGATAGGGAAACTGAGGAGCTAGAGAAACAAATAAAATATGAAGAAGAATTAAATAAGTGAGAAGATGAACAAATCCTTCAAGGGGAAATAACACAAGGGGAAGTCAGTGCCCAACCAGAATTGAGCACAAAGCAGGTACAAGGAGGACATCTAGAACGAATAGTATCATTTGAGGCCTTGAATTAGGTGCCACCCACAATGATATTTGTCCCTACAATTATAGACTTAACAATGCTAGATGGAAATGATGATGGCGATGTTGACATTGTAAAATTCC
This sequence comes from Picea abies, assembly GCA_900067695.1. Classification (NCBI taxonomy): domain Eukaryota; kingdom Viridiplantae; phylum Streptophyta; class Pinopsida; order Pinales; family Pinaceae; genus Picea; species Picea abies. Next base: position 1,515 of record CBVK0101647358.1, read on the forward strand.
CAATTATATATGAATCCAACCCAGATGGAAAAGGAAACTCACTTTCTAAATATCCAAAACTGGAAGGAACATATATAACAACAGAGGAAACGAGGAAAGTCACAACACAAGCAGAAAAGGGGTCACAACCACCCAAAGAAGAGAAGAATCAAGACGATGAGGGTAGAAATGAGAATTAGGATCAGAGATCAGAAGATATAGCCTATGGGAAGGATAAAACTGAAAAGGGGTAAAAACAAGAACAACAAAAAGGAGAGGTCATGAGTAAGGAAGAGAAAAAAGAGGAGCATAGTACTGCTCCAAGAAATTAAGAAACAAATGTCGACCCACCAATCACTTCTTTCCCCGAGGAAGTGACACAACCATAATTGACAGGAGTGAGAATTGAATAGACCAACCAAACAGACTAGCCTACCGAAGAGCTAAGAAAAGAGAAGATAGTTGGTAAATAAATAGAGGAACTGAGTGGCCAGATGTCGACAACATATAATGGAAAATCACCTATCCTAGAACACTTTCATACTCTAAGAATCATAGGGAATATGTTGGCATGGGGTGATAAGATTATACCAGATCTCACATATGAAGTTGCTGACATTGAGGCCATAGCCTATGATAGGAAAAGACAAGTGTTGGGAATAGGAACAAGTAGGAAGAGGAAGCTCACTCTAGATAGTGTTATGGTCATAACCACCGAATAAACTTTGTTGGATGCCAAGAAGGCTAAGGTTAGTGAACTATTAGGAGACGGGATGACCATATCTCATGCCACCATTGACAGAGCTAAGGAGGATGAGAGGGATGTTGTCTCCATGAGAAGAGAGATATAAACTCTCAGACATCAATCTGATTACTACAAAGATACTACCCAAGCAATGATGATTCTAAGAGCTAAATTCTTAGAGGAGCATGGTAGGTATAAGTTGGTTAGGGATATATTTATGGCGAAGGCTCTAAATTATCAAGAGGAAACCTTGTTATTCCTTGTAGTACATAAATAAATTTTGAGATGGGTTGAGTGGGCACACATGACCTTGAGACAAATTGAATACATCAGAGAAACACAGAAAGGCCGAGGAGAGGAAGAGCATGGTATAAGAATGATCATCAATGACAAAATGGACATGATACAAAATGAATACAAGTATTGGGTCCAAGCCGTTGTTGAAACACATCAAAATATTCAGGAGAGGTGGGATGAATGTCTCAAAAGATGGAATAAAAATGATGAAAAGATGAGAGAAATGTAGCTTCCCAAGTTCAATTCCCTAGAATATTTTTGAAATATCAATGACATAATGAAACAACATATAAATTGTGACCAAAAATACAATTCGGACATCCTCAATATGAACACCATGGAATAAGGGCAAGTTAAAAGGTTTGTGGAGCACACAATTAGAGAATCGGTCATTTTGGAACACGTGGTTTCCAAGTTTGACATGTATATACAATGCACATGAGAGATGAAGGAAGTGCTCAATGCTCCCATGAACCAACACCGCTTCCCTTATATGCATACATGTGAAGAACTTTTCTCCAAGTGGGTTGATTATGACAAATAAAATCCATTGGATTAGTCACCTGATGACTGAATAATTAATTGAAGAAAACATGTGGAGGAGCCCACATTTTTATCTGTGTTTACTTAAAATAGATTTAGCAATATTTTTGGAAGATTCATTTTTTGATAAATAGGAAAATGGACCATGCATTAGAGGTCGATGGTTTTTTCAAGAAATGTTTTGGATTGATATTGGAAACTATTTTTCTAAATTTAGAAGTTCCAAGGGAGCCAAAGACATTTTTCCAAACCTGTGTTTGTAATCTGATCAGTGGATTGTTCTGGATTTTGATTATAAGCTATAGGTGTCCAGTAAGATCTTAATTATTTCTATCTATATTTATTGTTTAAGAAATATTTGGATAAAGATGGTGAAATTTGATGTTCTTTAATTCATTTTGTTAAGTAAAATAAGAAAAGAAAAAAAATAATTCTCACTTATCTGATTCTCGTATGTATCTTCATGCGTGATTATTTATTTCTATTATTAAAGAATACCTGGTACTTGATTAATGCTAGTATTAGTGCTAGAGAGATTCAATTGGAGGTGTTTTTTACATACCACAACCAAAGGTTATCCCGGGCATAGATTTCCCCAACAAATATGTCTCTTTAAGTTAGTCTCATTTTTTTTTCATTAAAACAGAAAAAGAAAAAAATATAAAAAGAGAGAGACAAATCTAACTAATATCTCGAGGAAAGTATTTGAAATAGACACATAATCATTAAAGCTCATCAAAAAGGTTGTCAGACCATTAATCCATAGAATCACATCATTCCAAAAGAAGAAGAGTCTAATTGGGCCCCATCTTCGGGTGTGATTCCTACTATTGATTCAAAGGGAATACAACCCCCTCAAAAAACTGTACCCTTAACCATACTACCCCATTACCTAGGTACTAGAGAGTAATGTTCCTGAGTGTTGTTATTGGTGCACTACAATAGAAAGAATACTAGTTGACTTATCTAAAGCTATTTTTGGGTAACCTAGGGGACTTCCAATATACCCAAGGGTACATGGAAGTGAAATTATGTTTTACATGTGTTGTTTGATGTGGTAATACTCAAAGGGGTATCAATAGGGGTTACAAAGGTGTCCAAACAAGTGAAACCACCTGTATTAATCCCTGCATGAATTCTTCCCTAACAAAATATTTACCTATTGAATGGAAAATCATTGAATTACTTATAGATGCTAGAATATGTCTCTAGCCTAAAAACAATATCTAAAAATTTGGCTCAAGAAAGTGCTCTAATATCACTTGTGGTGGTCCTTATTAGCATAGTAGAAGATTCAAAGAAGAAATAAAAAATTATAGCAATATTTAGAGTATAACTGAAAAATTATAACAACAATATCCAATTTTAGAAGAATAAAAATACCACAAATAACAATACCTTTATTGATAAAAGTAACGTTCACTTGTCTCTACAAGAGGGAAACCTTCGGTGGAGCAAAGCTCCAAATACAATATGCTTCACAAGACATCTCATTACCTTGCTTGTAATTCTTTATATAATTTCTATCTAACCTCTGACTAGGAACATTCTAGTGAACGCAATTTTTGGTAGGTGGAACCTTAAAGTAAACCTCCATACAATTATTGCTTTCACACTATATCCACTACATGGACCTCATTTAATAGAAATGACCTCCATACATAACAACCTATCTATCTACTCAAAGGGATTAGAGTAAGAACCTAACATTATCTACCATATTATATATACTTTTATATAATTAATTGCAAAATTAAATCTTTATATTTTTACAAAAATATTTGCTTAAAAAAAATATAACATTAAAAAAATACTCTTAAACTATTATTTTGAATCTTATCTTGATTTGAAATGCCTCGATGAATAATATTGTCAAGCTTTCTTGGTTTCATGTAAAATAGCTATGATCATTTATGTACTAATGATAGATTTTATTAAATCCTTTTCATTTAGCTTTTTTTTTTTGAAAATCCAATGGTATCTATCATGATTAGGTGTCCCAAATACTGAGAGAAGTATATGACATCAATGGAGAAAGACAATAAAAATAACAAAAGTTAATAAATATTTCAAAAGCTTAGCCAAAAAAATTAAAAATTAGTTATATCTTTGTTGGATTTGATGTGTTATAAATTGAAAATTAGTTGTACCTTTGTACTCTTTACTATTGGATGTTGCCAATAACTCTCATTTCTCCCATTTGATGTTTAAATCTTAGCCAAAAAATTAAAAATTAGTTGTATCTTTGATGGATTTGATGTGTTATAAATTGAAAATTAGTTGTACCTTTGTACTCTTTACTATTGCATGCTGCCAATAACTCTCATTTCTCCCATTTGATGTTTAGTTGATGAAGTCAATCCTAGCCTTGAAACTATTACTTTTTCCTTTACTTTCAGTTCTAAATTAAATCACCTTTTCGTTTTCCTCATGTTTGATTGGTTTGGTTTGATTGATGAATACGGGAGATGTAAATAAAAACATGTACATGTATAATGTACCAAACAATTTACTTTTTCATTTTTACAACCTTGGAGTTACTTATTCTCCTTCTTCCTAAATTTATGTTATATTTCCTGATCAACTACCAATTGCCTCCCTAACCACAATTGCAATGGAATAAATTATCACATGAAGTACATGGAACTTATGGCAATGGATTTTTGTAACTCCATCGCCATTCAAAAGAAAACAAACAAAAAGATAAAACATAATGAAGGAATCCACTCGATAGTAGAATGATGGAATCCACTCGATGTAATGGACACATGTTTAAAAAAGGTCATCCCCAATGCCTTTCAGCCTCAATCAAGATTTGTTGGATAGTTCAACACATTTTCAAGATCCTATAATCGTCACCTTCAACATAGAGCTCGTTGAGAATTTAGTGAGTGCTAAGCGTGTCACAAGCTAGAAATTGCCCTAAATCTATGAAGTTCTTTGTTTTGATATGTTTCTTATTATTATTCCATTAGTTATTTTTAGGCATTCGGAGCTGAAGCCTTAAACAAAGGATTAAGGAAAATCTCGATTTTTTTTTTAGAGATTTCAACAAATGAATGAATGAATGAATGAATGATAACAAGAACAAAAATTAAACTTTTAAGAGTTTTGGAGCAAGGCCAATCCTTCATCACTTAATTTTTGTTTGAATCCATATGCACACCATCATGACTAACAATATGGCCCAAATATTCCACTTCAAAGACACCAAAGGAACATCTAGACCACTTAAGAAAAATGTGATGATCAACAAGTAGTTGTAAGACCTTATCCACATCGGTGGCATGTGCTTGCCAGGTTTTAATGTAGATAAAGATGTCATAAAAAAAGACAAGGAGAAAATGTTTTAGAAAGGATTTAAATATTTCATTCATGAGACTTTAGAAGGTGGAAGGTGCATTAGAAAGGAAAACATGCATTGCCAAGAAATTGAAATGGCCTTCATGAGTGTGAAAAAAAGTTTTAGGAATATCTCTCTCCTTCATGTGTTTTTAGTGATAGCCCAAGAAAAAATTGAGTTTGATGAAGAATTGATCACCCTTGAGCTCATCCAAAAGGTCATCAATGAATGGAATGGGAAACTTATCATTGACTCTCAATTTGATCAAATCTCGAAATTCAAGACACACGCACCAACTACCTTCTTTCTTGAGGACCATGACAACAAGTGAAAAATAAGGGCTAGTACTAGGGAGGATGACACCAACAAATATAAATTCTTGAGATATCTTTTGTATTTTATTTTTTTGGGAAAACAGTTGGTGATATATGCATACACTATGTGGGGGGATACCTAGTATGAGTGGAATAGAATTATCATGCTCACCTCAAGAGGGTGGTAGTTCTTAGTGAGGCTTAAATATGGATTGGTGTTCAACCAACAATAACTACATGTTAGACTTAATGGGTTGAGAAAGTGTCTCAAAGGCTTGAATGGCATGGATTTCATCCCCAATGCATGAATGCCTCAATTTAAGTATATTTTCCATACAATGGGAGATGATATCTCTAGAGATATTACTATAATTCCTTTGAAAATACAGTTATGTTCCTTTTGTTGGAAACTCATGTATAACTCAGAAAAATCCATGGTGATGGGACCTAATGTCCCTGACCATTCAACACCTAAGACAATTTCATAACCACCTATTTCAATAGAATACCCATGGGTTTTGTAGGAATAATCACCCATTTGAATACTCACATTTTCACAATCACCACCACATTTTATAGAACCTCCATTAGCAATTATGATTTGGAATTTATTCATAACATGGATGTAATGGTGTGTTTCTTGGGCTACACGTCAATGAATGAAGTTACATGTGCTACCACTATCAATTAAGAAGATGACTTTGTGATGTTTGTTGTATCCAATCAATTTGAGGGTTCGAGGAGTATAAATACTTGTCAAGGAATCCAGGGTGATCTATAGCTCAACCTCTTGTGGATCAAGTGTGGGAATGCATTCAATAGATGGATGAGGGACCTTCGAGGGTAAAAATTAAACTTTAATCATAAAAAATGTCCTCCAAAATGGCCATAAAGAGCTTTTTCTCATTACATTTAAGCATGGGGAAATATTTCTCATCACAATTGTTATAGAGACCTTCAAGTTGGCATTTCACAATTTTAGCTCAAGCTAACTTGTGGATCTTGAGAGGTGGAGAGGAAGGAGAGGGATTGGTGAGGTGGGATGGGGCGATAGTGGGATAGGGACAAGGAATGAATGTTTTTTTTTTTTTTTTTTAATTGAGAATTCACCACCTTTTTGGATTCTCAGGCTCTTTGAGAGGATTCCAACCTAGTAATAAGATGAAGTATTAAGACTTGTGCACATATCTATTCTTTCAGATCACTAATAAATCACCCCTTGAAAAAATTAGTAGTCATTCCTTCAATATGAGTGGATAGCTACTCAAAAGTGGATACAAAACCTCCAACTATGTTAGACTGTTTAAATTGTTTAAGCGTGCATAGATATCTTAGACAAATTGTGTCCCATTATGGGATTTCTTATGCCATTGCCACCATTTCCAATGTTTAGGATCCAAATATAAGACATCCACACAAATTTTCGTCTATTTGTATGTGATGCCATCCAAGGAAAAGTAATTTTCCATTGAGTGACCCATCCCATGGGGTTGAACCCATCAACTTTGTTGATATTGAATTTAGGACGTTTGTGATACATGTTATTCATCCAATCATAAATAAGTGGGATGGAGAGATACCCACTATGATTGGATAATTCAACCCCTTCCTTTTGTGGAGGCTAGTTTGAACATTGATAACTTGAGTATTATAAATTGAGGATTTAATTATGCATCCCCATGAGTTTGGAGATCTATTTGAGTAGCGCTAGGTTGTTTAGATTTTCATGGATGTCATCGATAATTTTTTGAGTATAGGAGTTGTTGCAGTCTATCTTGTGTTCCAATTCATCACATAGATTTTCTAGAGTGGAGATTTTGTTGGATATATCTCCTCCTTGTGTGGTAGCCATAGAGATGTGGTTCCACAAAAATGGGTAACTAAAGAGTGGGGCCAATGCAATTAGAAATTTGTCTTGGTTCTTTTTCAGATAGATGCATAGTAGTGTTGTGGGTTGGTTTGCCAAAAATATTTACTAAATGGTAGTACCACAATGATCAAATCGACTCAAGAATTTTGTTTAGATAGGTTTTAAATAAGGGTGCAAGAAGGACCTAGAATTTGTTTTTCTACTCCTAGTGTAGTTTTACTCCCACCTAAATATTACTACGCTAGAAAAATTCCCAAAATCTCAATACAATAAATTATGTAAGAATTTTGTGAACTATCAACAAAGGATAGGGTTTCCAAGGTATTGAGAGCAAGGGAGAGATAGGTGTTATAGTTGTTTGATATAGGTGCATGGTCCAATAATAATACTCAACCAAATATCTCAAGGCATCAACTAAGGAGGGACGACTTTACCCTTAACCATACTACCCCATTACCTAGGTACTAGAGAGTAATCTTCCTTAGTGTTGTTATTGGTGCACTATAGCAACCAGACTACCGATCGATTTATCTAAAGCTAGTTTCAAGTAACCTAGGGGAATGTCAATATACTTGAGGGTACATGGAAGTGAAATTATGTATACATATGTTGTTTGATGTGGTACTACTCAAAGGGGTATCAACAGGGACTGCAAGGGTGTCCCTAAAAAAATATTTACATACTGAATGATAGATTGTTGTATTACTGATAGGTTCCAGAGTACATTTCTAGCCTAAAAACATTATCTAAAAACATTGGCTCAGTAAAGTGCTATGATACCACTTGTGGTGGTCCTTATTAGAAAAGTAGAAGATTCAAACAATAAATAAAAAAATTATAACAATATTTAGAGTATAAATGACAAATTATAACCACAATAGGAACTTGTAGAAGAATAAAAATACCATAAATAACAATACCTTTATTGATGAAATCAACATTCACTTGTATTTTCAAGGGGGAAACCTCCAATGGAGCAGAGCTCCAAATACAATATGCTTCACAAGACATCTCAATAACTTGTCTGTACTTCTTTATATAGTTTCTATCTGTAACATACCCAACCACCCACAGGCTGGCCACACTACTTAAAAAAATGCACTTCAAAACTGATTTAGAATTCTGATAAGATTTAATTAATAAAGAAGAATGAAAGAATCACATGCATTAATCAAGATTCATGCTACACCATAACATGAATGATTATTATTCCACAAACAACAATAACCGACAAGCATGCATATTATAAATATGAATTTTAGAGATAATAATTAATACACAAAATAAATAAATATACAAGCAAGGAAACCACAACAAAGAACACTTATCTTAAACAATTTCAATCACTAACTAGTTGCAGACCAAGGAAATTCCACACAACCATAGGAACTAATGTTCCAAATCTCAACAGTAGGTCACCCCCGAGCCAGGGCTATGAATCCACAAGGATGAGTTCCAGGATGAAACTCAACTTCCCAAACCAGTTAGCACCTAAGCTCTCATAGGTTTCTCACACACAACAATCCAAAGTACACCATCCCTCTTCTCCCCATCCTACACCACCCAAAGACAATGGACCCCCTTTCACCGTGACACAGTCCCTTAGGATCTCCACTTCTTTCTAGGGATCCAGTGCATCTGGCCAAGAATATCCATGCTAGGAATCTCAGGATTCACAGTCGTGAATAAAATTCAGCACACGACTATGCATCTCAGACATGTATGAATCGATTCATGCCTGGAATGCACAAGTAACTAGCATAACAAGAAAGCAATGGCTCATTTTCCAACAATTCATTTTCCTTCTTCTCCCAAGACAAGATCGAAATAAATGGAAATAATAAATGAGAAAAGAGTGAATGGAATGAAGAATGTAAAAAAATAAAACAACCCAAAGATGGGTTTATATGATTATTGAGAAATCAAGAATCACATGGACTTCCTTAAGAATCTCATGTAACCACTTCTCTCAATTAAAACAATTCTGGGTAAACAAAATATAATAAAATACTTATCCCCTTAAGCCCCTTCTCTCGTGGAATCATATCCCTCAATACATATTTTCCTTATTTGTCTTGCATCCAACAATGTATTTTGTTATGAATAATGATAAAGTATTACATTTCCTAGGCACTTTGGCCTCTTTTAATTGTTTAGGCACTCCAACCTTTCATAAAATAACAAAATACATTATTTAATATGGGGTTTCAGAACCAGGGTATTACATTCCCCTCCCCCTTATTTTGGCACTGTCCTCAGTGTATATACAAAACACAAATTAAAATGTCAAAATTCTTCAAACAGTTGCGGGTACTCTGTCTACATGAAATCTTCATGCTCTCAAGTAGCATCCTTAGGACCATAGCATGTCCACTGGACTTTTACCAACTCTATGACTTGATTTCAAAGTATTTTTATTTTTCTATCCAATATGCACACTGGCTAGTCCTGAAAATCTCCTTCTAGATCCACTTGAATCAAATGTCAATCAATAACATGGTTAGGATCATGTACATAATTTTTAAGAAAAGAGACATGAAATACATTATGCACATTCATGGAAGCAGGAAGTGCAAGCATGTGTGCAACTGGCCCTATTTTGTCCAATATCTCAAATGGGCCATAGAATCTGGCTGATAGCTTTGTATAGATTCCTATCTTTATTAATCTCTTCTTGGGCTTCACTTTCAAAAGTACTTTCTCTCCCACTTTATATTCTCTATTTGTCAAGTTCTTATCTGCATAAATCTTTTATCTATCTTATGCTACCTTCAAATTCTACTTAATTCTAACCATCTGGTCTTCCATATCCTTGAGAAATTTTGTCCCAAGTACCACTCTATCTGTTGGGTTGTCCCAACTCACTGGAGTATTTCATTTTCTACCATACAAAGCTTCAAATGGTTTCATCATCAAGGAAACTTGATACCCATTATTATAGGAAAACTCAACCAAATGCAAATAATCGTCCCACTTAGATGGATTATCCATTACATACATTCTCAAAATTCCTTCAATCACTTGGTTGACTTTCTCCATCTTCCCATCTGATTGTGGATGGTATGTTGTGCTAAAGTTCAGGTTGGTACCAAATCCTTTGAATAATCCCCTCCATAAATTTGAAGTAAAATTTGTATCTATGTCTGAGACAATTGTCTTAGGTTTCCCATGCAACCTAGCAATCTCCCTCATGTCAATTTCTACAATATTAGTTGTTGTATGAGTCATTTTTACAGGGAAAAAATGCATCCTTTGTCAATTTATCAACCACTACCATTATTGAATCATGTTGCCTTGTTTTTTTGGGAAACTTAGTTATAAAATCAATGGTTACCACTTTCCATTTCTTCTCTAGAATCGGCAATGACTATAGAAAACCCGATGGGTGTCTATGCTCATCTTTCACCCTATGACATTCCATGCATATGACAATGTAATCAACAAAATCTTTCTTCATTCTTGGCAAAAATAATTGGCTTCTTACTGCTGCAATTGTTTTTTGGTAACCAAGATGTCCGACATATAGAACATTATGCATTTCCTTTAATACCAAGTTCTTAAGTTCTCTGTAACTAGGAACAAAAAATATGTTTTTGTGCATATGAAATCCATCTTCTTTAATCTCATACCCTTTGAATTTTTGTTGTACATTCTCTTGATGTAAACTCTCCTTTACCTATAAGTAATGATGGTATGCAATAACATCATTTAAAATTATATTCTTTAAATCTGACTGATACATACTATTGGTTGTAACATGCATGAGGTGTACCCTTCTGCTGAGTGGATCAAAAACTTTGTTTTCTTTAAAAATATTTAAAATAGGTGCACTTGTAAGTAATTCTTTTAGTAGATTAAAGTTCTCTTCACACTCCGTTGACCATTCAAACTTAACTCCCTTCTTTCAAAAATAAGTGATGGAATGAACGATCTTAGAGAATCCTTCTATAAATCTCCTATAGTATCCAGCTAGTCCCATAAAAGGTCTAATTTCTAAGACATTCCTTGGTGTTTTCCATCCTCTAATGGATTCAATATTCTTTGGATCCACTGCTATTCCTTCTTCTGAAATAATGTGTCCCAAGTAATGGATCTGTTCTTGGTAAAAATAAGACTTACTAAGCTTGGCATACAACTGATGTTCCCTTAGTACTTGCAACACCAACGTCAAGTGATTTTCATTATCTTCCTCTGACTTAGAATAAATAAGCATGTCATCCAAGAACACAATGAAAAAATTATCCAAATAATTTTTGAATATGCCATTCATTAAGAACATAAAGACAACTAGTGCATTGGTCAGTCCAAAAGGTACCACTACAAATTCATAATGTCCATACTTGGTTCTAAAGGCGGTCTTACTTATGTCTTATTCCTTGATTCTTACCTAGTTGTATCCACATCTCAATTCTATATTTGAAAATATCATTACCCCTATTATCTGATCAAAGAGATCATCAATTCTGGATAGAGGGTATTTGTTTTTCACAATGGCTTTATTCAGTAGTCTAAAGTCAATGCACAACCTCAATGTTCCATCCTTCTTTTTTACAAAGAGAACTGGTTCTTCCCAAGGTGAAACACTTGGATGTATGTATGATTTCTTCAACAATTATTCCAGTTGCATTTGTAATTCTTTTAATTCTAGTGTACTCATTCTTTAAGGTGTTTTTGATACAGGGGTAGTTCCTGGTACCAAATCTATAGATAAATTTGTTTCCCTCTTTGGTGGCAATCCTAGTATTTCTTAGAATACATCTTCAAACTCTTGCAATACTAAAAAAATATTCAAGTCTTGGCCCTTTTTTTCTTTTCTAGCCTCCTCCACATGAGAAACGTCTCTTCAGTTGTAAGGCTGAAATATTCCTTATAGAAATGGGTCTTGGAATTCATTTCACGGTGCTTTGTTTTCCTTCTTAATCAAGGCATGTAAATGTTTTGTTATGACAGTCTAGGTAAACATGATGCTTGTCCAACCAATCCATTCCAATTAGGATATCATAATATCCTAATGGGATGACATTCATATTAGCGTTAGTACTCACTCCATTCAAATTTATTGGACAACTTCTAATAGCCTCATTGATCCTTCTTTTGGTTCTAG
>CBVK0101647383.1:0-10083 GCA_900067695.1 Picea abies
CATGCAAACCCTAGTTGTAAGACCTTCCTTCAAGAGAAACACCATAAAATGCCAAAAATATCTTCCTTCAACAAGTGCGCCTCACTAAATCAGCCAAATACCCAAGATAGGGCGCAAATTTCAGACCTCCTTATGGAGTGAATGAGTGATGATGAAAAAATGAGACTCAAAATCCCTCATTTATACAAAACCTTGACCTAATTTTACATTTTAGGTCAGGTAAAAGGCCGACAAGGCCAAAATATCAAATCATATTGTTTTACATTTAAACTGTCAAATCTAAACCCTAATCAAGCAAAAGGTTAGACGTCACCCCTTTCTAGGGTGACGTTAGCCCCTATTAGGGCAAATGTAGCCTCCTGAAGCAAGACGTTAGCCCTCCTTGGGCTCCTCCAAGCTGCCACACGTGCCAATTGCCCTGTCCATCTGCCAACACGCTCATGATGACGTCATAAGCCTCCTGGTGACGTCCTAGGCCATCTAGAGCCAACATCCCACTGAAAATGGGTCAATCCCCCTAGGTCCAGCTGTACCGGAGTGCCTCTGGTGGAACGTCCTCTTCTTCTCTGGTGCAAAGTCTCTGATCAACCTCTGCCCCGTCTCTGCCCCCGGATGGGGTCTCAGCATCCATCTGGTGGGCTCTTCAGCCCCATGGAGTTCCGAACTGATCATCTCCCCATGTGTACCGGTCCAAATGGTACCTGTCTGTCGGGTATGGTCCTGCACATCAAAGGCTACGCCCTCCATGGGCTCATCAGTCACAAGGATCATAGCAATGTCAATCACACCTCATCATTAATATTATTAAACATATGCATAAAATCCATAATACATCAGTTAACAGCTCAAAGACGTTACACAAGCCTGCAATACAAGTCTGGAGAAAAGGACAAGGCGTCCTATTGGGCTAGTGTCCACAGGAAAAGTAAAGTTCCCGGAAAAACCTCATCCCAGCCATGTAAGTGAGGTGATGTGGTCAGGGGAATGCCCAAGCATGTGGGTGCAATGAGGGCCAAGGATGCAAAAGTGTTACCTGTGGGTGCCTTTGTAGAAGGCGAGTTTTACCTGTCATGGATGCATTTTTTCCAAGCCCATTCTTACCTTTATTCTTTTTATTCTTTATTTGCTTTTTTTTTCAAGAGCTAATCAGGGGACACTGCCTTGGCGTGGTGACCAGAGCTGACAGCGTTACCCACAAGTACTTTCGCAGAAATGAGAAGGTTGGCTTGTGATGAGACCCCCTTTCCCTTGGCCATGCAACCAAGAGTCACTGTCGTGGCGTGGTAACCAGCTGATGGCAATGTCATACTGCTAGGTACCCATGAACCTAATAGGCTGGCTCGTGATGAGACCCCCTATCCTCTAACTAGGTCTTGTTTTATTACTTTTCTGGGTCCCTCTTGTTTCTTGCTGAGAAGCCTTTTATTGCTTTCTCGAGGATCCCTGGGCGAAGCATCACGAGGTTTATTCTTACGCTTTTATCTTTTGCCAACTTGCTTTTACCTTCTAGGCCTTTAGCCCCTTCTTCCCACGAGGTGAGGTGCAATCCTGAAAATAGGTCAACCCAATGCCCGGACAAGGGGAATGGGACAATTGAGCGGGAAATAAGATGGAACAGTGTTATGATGGGAGCGGACGATGGCTTTTCAGAAGTCCCCCCAGTGGCAAACCAAAACCTACAGACACAAGCTTGCTAGGGCACCCTGTCAATCCCCCCAAACATGGTCAAGTGGGCAAATGTAAGATCCAAGCAGTCGTTAGAAATAAAAGGAATCAGATGCATATATTTAAAGGTTTTAATGATCAAAAGTGACACATACCATGATAACTGGACTAATTACATCATGGAGCAAGAACCTTTTTTGACACAGGAACAAGTCGATGGTGATGGATGCTACTGCTACTGACAAGATAAAGATGATGGAAGAAGAAAAGGTGGGCTCTCCAGGGCCATGCTCAGGTCAATCCTGCTCTCGGTACTCCATGTCTAGGACCTATGGGCCTCGAGACATGATCTCCTAGTTCTCCCTGAAAAGTGGGGATAACACAGTCCATATATCACCAGTAGCAGTATTCATCACACCGGCTTGGTCCTGAAATGGCAATGAGTCTTGCTCCATGAGGTAATAAGTCTATGTATCATGGTGTGTATCGCTTCGATTTTTAAAACATTTAAACATGTTGCATTGAATCTTTCTAGATTTCACAACGTTTGCTTGACTTTATGCTCTTTGCCTTGTCCAAACCTGGGAGGGTCACATGGTGCCCTAGTAAGTTAGTTTCCTTTTAGGATAGGTTGTTACCTAGTGGATCTCTGAAGAGTCATCGTTTGTTCCCTCCATACTTACCATTTTTCATATTTATCCCCTCCATCTATCCACATTTTTGGGCATTCGGGAAGGCTCCACTTGGAAAGGGTTGTACCTTACCTCATGGCAAGAAGGGGCTAAAGGCCCAGGGGGCAATGTAGCTGGAAAAAGTTAAGAGTCGAATTTAAACCTTCGAGATGCTTCGCTCAAGGAGCCCCGAGAAAGCACTAAAACGTTTCTTAGCAAGAAAAGGGGACCCACATATGAATAAAACACTCAAGGCATTTGTTGGTGGATAGGAGGTCTCATCATGAGTCAGCCTATCATGACCATGAACATGTAGCGGTATGACACTACCACCCAACTGGTCACCAAGCCAAGGTAGTGGCTCTTGGTTGCATGGCCAAGAGAAAGGGGGTCTCATCACAAGCCAGCCTTCTCATTTCCGTGAAATGTTTGTGGGTAACACTGTCACTAGTTAGTCACCAAGCCAGGGCGATGGCCATCAACTCTTTCCTTACAGCATGAAGAAAAAAAGCTAAAAGAAGAAAGCAAAGATAAAAATAAATGGCAATCAATGGGCTTGCAAACATTTGCATCCAAGACAAGGTGCAACTCACCCTCAACAAAGGCACCCATAGGTGAGTGTTACATTTCCTTGCTATCACATGCACCCCATGCCCAAATTTTTTCCCATAACCGCCTCATACGTTTGCATGATTTGGATCAAGCTCCACTGGGGAAACGACCTTGACTTAAGGGAGACTGGCCCAATAGGACACCCTGAGACCATTCCAAACCCTAGACTTCTCAAGTTGCATAACGTTTTGAGCATTTGTTTGGGTTAGGGGGGTTTAATGCACATGTTTGGGCAGTTTAATTATTAGATGTGATTTATGTATTATGATACATGTGACTTATGGACCCCTGGAGGGCGTACTTGTTGTCTTTGCAGGACCTTGCCCGGTGAACAGGTACATGGAGAGATGACTAGCTTGGACCTTCACGAGGGCTCAAATCCCATTTGATGGATGTTGAGACCCCAGCCAGGGGACAGGATGAAGATGAAGGGGTTATGCCAAGAAGAAGAAGGACGTTGCCTTTGGAGGCACTTTGGTGGACCTAGACCCAGGCGGCAGTGCCTTTCCCACCTGAACATTGGCCTTTGGAGGCCTTGGACGTCACCCATACAGCCCTGGATGTTTCTACATGCAGTGGTTGTCACCTTGGGGGTAATCCTGAGGTTATTGGCACGTGTGGGCAGGGTTTTGGCCTTTGGAGGCCCAACGTTTCACTCCCTAAGCCCAACGTTCCATGATAGAGGTCCAACGTCACCCTAGAAGGGCATGACGTCACCCCTAGGAGGGTCTTTACATGCAAATTTATTTTATTTTGTCCAGAATTTAATTTTGTAAGAAGCTGGCCAAGTCGGCCCTGATATTTTGACCTAAAATAATTAAAGGTCAAATTTTGGTATAAATAAACATAAAGTGGCATTCATTTTATCATAACTCTCACTTGGGAGAGTGGAGGTCTGAAATTTTCGCCCTACTAAAGGTTATTGGCTGAAATAAGGAAGGCACTACTCTTTTAAGGCTTGTTTCTTGGCATTTGGATCAATTTATTGGAGTATTTTCGCAATCTAGCATTGTTTTACATGATTATTCTTGGTGCAAGTAAGTAGATTTTTTACTTTGTCATTGTTAATGGTTATGGTAATGGTTTTCTTGCTCATACAAGATTATGAAATTGCATGTTTTAATTGATGCTTGAAGTAAGAAACTTAAGTTGTTCACTTTCTTGCTTTTCATTTGCCAAGTTTCATTGAATTCGTCTAGTAACTAGTGCAACCTCTAGAGCCCTAAAGTACTAGCACTTTAGAGGTTGTGGTTAAGTTATTTTGCATCATACTTTCATCCATAAAAGTCTAAGGAGAAGAAGGCGCTAGGGCATAGAAGTGCCTACACCCTAGCTACCTCCCTTCTTGTGGTCAAGAGTCTAGGAGGACTAAAGATATTACTCCCCCTAAACCTCTTTTCCCTCTTAGGTTTTGTGCATAATCATATGTTATCAGCCCTAGAAAGAACTGCCAACTTTGACTCCATTATCCCTAGAAGGCACTAATCTTCATTCCTTACCTCTTGACAAGAATCATCGACTTTCCAACTTCAAATCTTTATTTGCTACCCTATTAACCTAGCTTAAATTCACTAACCTAGTTTAGAATTACTAACCTAATACTTGCTGCTCCTAGTACCACTGTTACAGCCTTACCTAGCAGTTTTGCTAAGCTTACTAACCAAACAAACTAACCCAGAAAATGCACAAAGCAAAGTGCTACCATCTTGAAGCTTTGATTTATGTCTAATTGCTATCTAAGGGTGCATTTCTGAAAGTACACTACAGCAGTTATAACTTATTTTGCTGCTGTACTGTCATCTCTAGCAGCTTATTTGAAGTTCATTTGCTAGCTAAGATATCTCCAGAATTTGCATCAGGCAAACTAATATCGATCAAAGTTAAATTGTGCATTTAATTGCCTCTACGAAGTGCATTTCTGAAGATATATTTCAGCAGTCATACTCTTCCTCTTTATTGCTGTTACAGTCATCCTTGGCAGTCTGTTAAGGTTTATTTGCTGGTTGATACATATCTAGAACTTGCATGTGACAAATTATTATCATCTTGAAGTTTTAAATATCTTGTTATCTTGTCCAAACAAATGCATTTTCTAGAATACATTGCAGCTGTTATTACTGTATTAAATGTTGTTATATATTTGTTTGCTGCATACACTTGTTTATTAGCAATTTTCATTGCAAGTCTATTGTCTTGTCGAAGCATCATTATCATTTGTTTCTTGCCTTAACGTTTGTTGTTGTCTTGGTTAAGGGCAGGTACATTCCTTTTATTTCTTTGTTTCACCCTTCAAGACATAAACTGATTTGAGTGACCTAGAGAGAGGGGTGGTTTGCCTTACACTTTTCCCTTCACCAACCCACTAGGTCTTGGGACGTCTCCCTTGGAGTGGATTTATCCTTCTTCTAAATAGAAAGGGGTATCATATTGAGGTGACAGTGATAGGATTACCCCCATGTTACGCCTGTTGACCACCTATTCAACTAGGGGGTCAACTCCATGTACCATGAAAATATGCATCATCAGATGCTACCAAGTCAGAGACTATTTGGTTCTACAAGGCACTTTTGGCCTCCAGCACATATTTTTGTAATTGGAATTTCCGCTCCCCTGCGTGGGATAATAATGTAATAGGTCTACATGGATCATAGTTAGGTCAGTTACCTTAGGATTTCTTCATTAGAAAAGTTCCTTTCACTGAGTGTTTTTTTTCCTCAGGTTATTAATTTGGCCTAACCAGCCTTATTAATTTCCCTTGAGTTTTTCACTCCCACAAATAATTCCTCCAAAGTGGTGAAAGACGTTCTAATGGTGTCATCCTCTGGTAGCTAGTGTTTAGGAATGATGTAAATGACCATGTAAGACATTTGTTGAATTTAATGCAACTGCAAGAGCCATTCTCCCTGGAGGATGGCTTAAGACCCTAGTTGTGGACTAGGGCCCCCAGTACACTCCTGGGGTGCTTGGTCTGGGACCAAGCAGTTAGAGCCATGGCAAAAGACCCTTGTGAGGGCCCTCAGTAGATAACTGAGGTTCTTGGTCTGGGACCAAGCAGTAAAGACCCTTGAGAGGGCCCCTAGTAGATGACTGGGGTTCTTGGTCTGGGACCAAGCAGTTTAAATCCCTAGATATGTTCCAGGGTACCCATGCCTAAAGCATGGGTTGATCCTTGGTCTTGTACCTTGGTGGATAAGACCCCAGATATG
The DNA here is from genome assembly GCA_900067695.1 of Picea abies. Lineage (NCBI taxonomy): Eukaryota > Viridiplantae > Streptophyta > Pinopsida > Pinales > Pinaceae > Picea > Picea abies. The sequence goes on from CBVK0101647383.1 coordinate 6,155, forward strand.
TTTTGGGGCAACCTAGTCCTTGATCAGGTAGATATTGGTGTAATACCAAGATTTGTTGGTGTGTGATCCTCTTCCTCTCTTCTAGGATGGTCCACAGGACCTAGGAGAGATTTTGAAGATGGACATGACCACATGAGAGATGTATCTCATATGCAGTGATGATATAGTTAATTGGTCACCTTGAGAATTATATGGACATGTGTTGCCACTAAGTAAACCTCTCCTAAACCCCCACCTTTGGTTTTTGAGCTTGAGTTTGATTGGGGTTTGTATTTTTGTTTTAGGGCTTAATATGAAAAATATCAATTAATGTTTAATTATAACATATTAAATTAATATTTATATTAATTGAATATGTTATTTTTAATTATATTTTTTATTAACCTAGCCCTAGCCTAAAAGTATAAATATAAACCCTTCCCCCTTCACTTTTACTTACACTCACTCATTCTTTTCTCTCCCAAGAGTGGTGGATTGCTCTATGAGTGTTGTGGCCTCCTTGTGATAGTATCAGCTCAGCCTCCTTGTGACAGTTCAGTTCGGCCTCTTCCTTGTTTTGTTGCCAGGTCCTTTCTATGATATTTATGTTGCTGCTGTGTGTGTTGAGGGTGAATAAATCGCTGCTGGGAAGTGTTCTTGTTGCCGCCCTCCTTGATTGATGAATCCGGCCCTCTTCCTTATGTTGTCTCTTCCCTTGAGGCTACCATTTGAGAAGATCTGGAGCCTGCTTAGGCTACGGCCCTACTGCTGGGTAGTTAGGGTTTGATCTAGGATTGTCGTCCTGATCTAAAGCTTCCAAGCCTCCTCTTCATTTGTTGTTACATCTCTTCCTATTGCTGGCCCGAATAAGGATTTTGATTCCAGTTTTCTTTGTTGGGGTTTGGTTGTGTTTGTGTGAGGTTTTCATGGTGGCATATCAGTCCTCTTTTCTCACTGATAGAGATCTAACCCTTGAGGTAGATCCATGACTATAGACTTGTCTGAGCATATATATAATGGCCTATCATCTCTCAAGTAAGTCATGCTCTTCTTTATGACATAGAGGTAAGTTACTACTTCAGTTTATTTCATTGCCTATACTTAGATCTATAGTTTATGTTATGATCTATCAATTAGCATGCTAAGACATATTTCTATGGTTTCTTTGTTTTATTTGCTGAGAAATAAACCTACTGTTCAGATCTAAACATACACAGTCCAGATTTATTTGTTTTGCTAACTCAGAAATACAACACAGTTCAGATCTAAATTGTTTTGCTAACTCAGAAAGACAACACTGTTCAAATCTATTTGTTTTGCAAACTCAGAAATGCTTCTACAGTTTAGATCTAGTTGTTTTGCCCATTCAGAAACAAATCTATAGCTTTGCTTATTCAGAAGTACCTTATGTTTTAGATCTACTGTATGTCTATGCACTTTTGTTCTGAGTTTAATTTTTATTTAGATCTTTATGCTCTTGCTGATCTAACTGCCAGAAATTTTTAAAAAGAAAGTATATTTTTTGTCTTTCCCTATCTTCTGTTTTTTTTCCTCAGGTTATTAATTTGGCCTAACCAACCTTATTAATTTCCCTTGAGTTTTTCACTCCCACAAATAATTCCTCCAAAGTGGTGAAAGACGTTCTAATGGTGTCATCCTCTGGTAGCTAGTATTTAGGAATGATGTAAATGACCATGTAAGACATCTCTAGAAGTTTCGCAGAATTTCGTCGAGTCTAGATAGGTTTTTTTTAATTAATTAAAATTGTCTAAGGTTGGGTAATTTAATTAATTAATTTTAATTAATTTTTGATAAAAATTGTAAAAACTAGGTCCTTGGACTTTTGATAGGGGTATTTGTGCTCAAAAGAAATGGAATGAGACCCCCTACACCCTTGGACCAAGTTTCATCTTCATTGGACAACTTTTGCTAGGTGTTTTTCCATAGGGAGTCCAAGTCAGTCAAAACAACAATTTTAATTGTTAAAGTCATGACATAGTAAAATGTCAATTTTTGTAATTTTGAGCTAATTGAGTAGAGTAAAGGTGGGAGATGATGAGAAAACACTTTCCTAACCTTTTCCAACCCTCACATCACCCCCTCACCTAGCCATTAAGCTATAACGTCACTTTCCCTAGAGGGGTGTGCCCCCTTCTAGAAAGTCTCCAAAAAGTAAAAAAATAATAAAAAAATTAATGGGAGACTTATTCTATCCTTTGCTGCGCCTCCCTAGACCCTACAACTCATCATTTGACTTGTCAAAGCCTTGCCAACTCACTCCAACTCATTGCCACTTCATCCATCCATGCCAAAACCCTAGAGTTGTGCCCCCCTTCTTGAGATTCTCACTTTGACTTGGGTTTTGACACTTGGCTCTCATCCAAGAGGGGTAACTTTGTCTTCCCAAGTATAAATAAAGGCCCTCCCTCACTCATTCATAACCATCTCTTGAGTTATTGTTATGCTACCATTTTCTTCCCTCATCCCTCTCTCATCTTTCATTTTGCTTTCACTCATTCTTGCTCTATTTTGGAGAGGATCTTGTAGCAATTAGTTGCTGCAACTTCCTCATTTGGGTAACAAGAAAGAGCTTTGGAGGACCTTGGTGTACATGAGATTTTGTCTTGGTGCACATGCTTTGGAAGTGATCGTGTTACATGTGTTTCTTTATTTGAGATCTAGAGTAGATATCTAAAACAAATTAGTTTGTTTCGATAGATCATGCAATAGTGTAGTTGTAGATCTACTTGATTAGGATAGTAAGTAGTGCAAATTAGTTTGTATTACTTGTTTATCTTAACAACTATTTTCTCTTGTCTCACATTTGCTTCACAAGTTGCAGGTTGTTTCAAGGGTTTGTAAGGTTGGCTTCAAGTTGGAAACCCTCCTTCATTACCTAACATAAACTCCTCTCTTTCTTGGTTCTTATATTTATGCTCATACATATTCAAATCTTGGTTTGCTAACACTCTTAGATAGGTCAATATATCATTTTATATTTTGAAATTTTCTTGACTTTTATGTGTGTTTTGCGGCATTTCCAGCAAGCAATAGCTTGCTGTTTTTTGTAGGTTCTCGCCATATCTAGGGGAAGTGCTACCCATTTTCAGCCACAAAACACACAAAGGACCCCTCATTTAATTGGGTAACAATATCCAACCTTTTCTCTACCTTTTCTAAGCATTGTAGCAAAGCCCAAAGGGGTCCCCAAGTGGCTTGCATTCTCATTTAGTTTTCAGCAAGTTTTTTTATTATTTGCCCCACTTGTCATTAGGACAAGGTAGTGTGGTTAGGTTGCTTTAGCTTAGTTTGTTTATTTTCCAACCCCTTTTGGCACAAAATAGGAAAGTTTGCCTCCACCTTGTGCCATTGTGAGTGGTTTGTATTTAGGTTTTTTCCTTTCAAGTTTTTCTTTCATTCTTTAGTTGCCTACACCTTGGATGTGAAGTTGGCATAGCCAACCCCCAAAATCGTAAGGCTAGCTTAGTTATCTATTTCTAATGTGTTGTGCTAAATGGATTAAAATCATCTAGAAGTAGATCTCACACCACTAAAACTAGCTTAAGCTCATCGAGGCATAGGATCTATCTCATGCTTTAAGTTTCCTTTCATTTTGCAAGTTCTATCTTTCAAGCATTTATCTTCTGGCAAATATTCATGGGCATGTTATAATGGTTTAAGGCAACTTAATTCTTTTTCATTGCAAGCTATTGTTGAGTATCTTTCCATGTTTTTCAAGTAACAATCTTATGGTTTAGAGCTTCACTTCTTGCAATTTAATATTTTGGTTTTGGCCCTTTTTCACACTTTTTGGGCAAGCAAATCTCACTTTTACACACCTATACACTAAAATTAATTTAGTCCATAGGCCTAATAATCAACTAGACTTTAACGTCTTGAAATCTGCTAAAGGATTCATCTTTAGTCTTTAAGAAGTAAATCCAAGTTTT
>CBVK0101647408.1:0-11157 GCA_900067695.1 Picea abies
GTAAGCCAACAATGAAATCCATAGAAACATCCCTCCAAATAATGGGTAGAATTGGAAGTGGTTGTAGTGTGCCTGGGGATTTGAATGTTTTTCCATTTTTACATTGACAAACATCACATTCCAACACAAGGGTTTGAATGTCCTACTTCATACCATCCAAGAAAAAAGAACATTTGACCCTCTCATGGGTTTTGGTAAACCCAAAATGTCTAGCTGTGGGTGTAGCATGAAGCTCATATATCACCATGGATTTAATTTGTCACTTTTTGCTTAAGTACAAATAGAATTTGTAGCGAAGCTATTCATTGTGCAAAGATTACTCTGGAGAAACATGAGAATTGTCTTGCAATTGTTTGATTAGACACGACAATTTGGGATCTTGTAGCCATTCTCGGTGAACAACTTGGAGCCAATATGGTATAATGAAGGAAAGAGAAAAGAGGGACCCTTCATCTCCATATTTCCTTGAAAGGGAGTATTCCACCACATTGTCTTTTCCTTCTTGTAAATTATCTCATAATCATATCTAAATAGCTTGGTCACCCATTTTTATTATCTCATAATCATATCTAAATAGCTTGGTCACCCATTTTTGTTGCTCCAAGGATGAATGGTGTTTCTCTAGAAAATACTTGAGGCTATGATGATTTGTCTTCATTTGGAAGCATTGCCCCAATAGATAATGACACCAGAGATCCACATCATGAAGAATGGTCATCATTTTATTTCCATAGATTGATTGGCCCAAATGGAACTCCGATAGTTCTTTGCTACTGAAGTCCAAAGGCCTACGATATTGCATAAGATTGAGCCAATTTCCTTCCTAGATGCATCATTCCAAGAAAAAAGTCTTTTTGAAGTTAGGAAGGGCCAGTACAAGAGTTGTGAACATAGCCTCTGTCAAAGCATGGAAGGCTTGATTAGCTGCATGAGTCCAATTGAAAGAATTATTTTTAAGGAGAGTAGTGATAAGGGATGTGATTTTTCCATAGTTATTAAAAAATTTGTGATAATAGCTCGTTAAACCCAAAAAACCATGAAAACTCTTGACAGTTTTGGTGAAAGGCCAATCCTGCATAGATTAATTTTTTTTAGGATCCACCCTAACACCATCCTGGCCAACAATATGACCCAACCTCTTTTGATACAAGACCAAGTCGATGGTGATGGATGTTGTTGCTGCTAACAAGACAAATTTGATGGAAGAAGAAAAGGATGGGCCCTACAGGGCCATTATCAGGTCAATCCTTCTCTCGTTACTCCATGTCTAGGACCTGTGGGCCTCATGACATGATCTCCTAGTTATCCCTAAAAATCGAGGATAACAAGACATATGTCCAGATTAGAATAATGGTTCTTGTATTACTGTGTGGAGTGAGTGAATTATTTAGCATCATGCCTGATTACCCAGATGGATCATGGCTTCAAGAGATGATGCATTTGATGCTATCAAATGATATTGATAGTGATGATGGTGCTCATGATTTGATCATGATATAGCCTGTGTGGCTATGATGATGCTACCGGTTGAATGGTATGTTTGTGCTCATGACCATTGCCTTTAATAGCTCCCTATATAGGACGGAGTGTTGATATTAGGGTAGATTTGAGATGTATTAACCTCCATGTTTAACCTTTTTATAAGACTATAATATTCCAGGAAGCAAGAGAAACCCTAAAACGATGGATAATAAATCTAGGGGACAAGTTGGCTCAAGATAATATTTAATATTGAGTTATTAGCCTCTAGAAAGATAATTGAGCCCAGTCAAGTGATATAGAGTAGTATAAATAGAGGGCTCTAGAGCTCATTTTTCATACTCACTCTTACAACTGCATAAGACCAGTGGTGCACAAGTTTGGAGAGGAATTGCAGATGTAGCTGCAGCCGTTGCAAATGACATTTTGGTTTTGGTTTGGACTTTCTCTTGGTTATGGTTTGGAATTTCTGCTTGGTTTGTGGTTATTCTTGCTTGGTGTGATAGCCTTAGAGAAATTTGCGCTACCTTGGTTGGATATTAGGTTTCTTCCATAATTATTCTATCTTTCATGGTTAAGGTGCTCGGGGGTGGCCTTTGTGCCTATGGTTGGGTGAAAATATTGATATATTGTCTATGGTGAAACAAGCACACCTATTTTTCTAACAATATTGATATATTGTCTATGGTGAAACAAGCACACCTATTTTTCTAACAGTTGGGAGGAGCAATTTTGAAGGGGGGAGGACTAATCTAAGAAGACATCGGTGGCTGCCCACCTAGTCCACTGGCTCAAATTACAATTTCCATCTTGGCAATTTTTCTACATTTTTTTGGGTCCCAAACTTTTGGGGTCAATTTGAGCCCCTAAATGGCATTTTTGTGACTTGGAAACGCCCCATATATCCTTATTGAGATGTATTTCATCATTCACAATGTATAATCCTCTACTAAACCTTTTTGACAGGGTACCCAATGCCTCAAATGGAGATCATATGAAAAAGTTGTGCCCTCGAGAAGTTGATGTATCAACTACCCCCATCGAGGCCCACAAACCTTTTGGTGTTTCATCTTTCAGGGTTAGCATTTTTTATATTTAGGGTTTTCTCATTTTTGCTTTATATTAAAATGGATTTGGGAGCCTCATCCTGCATAACTTCAATTTTTTTAGAATCCACCTTGACACCATCCCGACCAAAAATATGACCCAAATACTCCACTTCTAAAGCTCCAAAGGCACATTTGGATTTTTTGAGGAAAAGTTGGTGCTTAGAAAGGAGATGGAGAACTTGATCGATTTTTTGAGGAAAAGTTGGTGCTTAGAAAGGAGATGGAGAACTTGATCCACATGGGAAAGATGGGTTTTCCATGTTTTACTATAGATGATAATATCATCAAAGAAAACTAAGAAAAAATCATGGAGAAAAGGATGGAAGACATGATTCATGAGACTTTGGAAAGTGGAGGGGGAATTACATAGGCCAAAGGTCAGGACTAGGAACTCATAGTGGCCCTCATGAGTTTTGAAAGGCTGTCTTGGGAATGTCATCCTCTTTCATATGTATGTGGTTGTAGTGAGAATGAAGATCAATTTTAGTAAATTAGTGATAACCACTCAATTCATCGAGTAGATCACCAATGACAGGAATTGGAAACTTATCTTTGATGGTGATTTTTTTAAGAGAATGAAATTTGGGACACATGCACCAAATGCCTTCTTATTTTAGAACCATGAACACATGATATTATTAGGGGCTAGTACTATGGTGGATGACACCTACGTCGAGCAATTCTTGAACAATTTTCTCAATTCAATTCTTCTGGGCAAAGGGATGACAAGACGGGAAGACATTGGGAGGAAGGCTACCCAATTTTAGAGGAATGTAATGATCATGAACACCATAGGAAGGGGGAAGGTCATTGGGAATGGAAAAAATAGTGTGGTTTTTGGAAAGTCTAGTTTGGAGGTTAGGATGCACAGAGCATGTCTCAACTTCTTGAATGACATTAAGTTGGGAAATAATGTAGGAACGGATTTTTTTGAGGATATTTTCCATTCGATGGGAACTGATGATATCAGGGGAGCCTACTGTGATACCTTCAAACATATAATTGTGGTCATCCTATTGAAAATACATGGTCAATTCCTTAAAATCCACGAGGATGGTACCAAGAGTGTGTAACCATTCTGCACCAAACAAAATGTCACAACGACTGGTATCAATAGAGAACACATGATATTTCAGGTTGTACTAGCAAATTTGGAGATGCACATTTTCACAACACCCCCCACATTTCATGGAAACTCCACTAGAAATCATGATTTGAAAATTGTTGATTGCATGAATATAGCAATGGGATTCTTCAGAAATTTTTCGATGAATGAAATTATGAGTGCATTGTCAATTAGTATGATGACATTGTGGTGTTTAATGTAGCCAATTAGCTTGAGGGTTTGGGGATTAGAGAATCTAGTTAGTGCATTCAAGGAAATAACCATTTCAACTTTTGATGGATCAGATGGTGGAGTAATAGAATCTTGCTTAGGTAGCTCGAATGCATGAAAAGCCTCAATATCATCTTCAATGGCATCCTCATAGATGGATATGAACAACTTCTATTCCTTACACTTGTGCCTTGAAAAATATTTTTCATCACAATTATAACAAAGACCTTTGAGTTAGTGTTCAACCATTTTTTTCCAGGTTAATTTTTGGATCTTGAGCTGGGTGGGATGAGGGGGAGGATTGGATGGGAGAGGGCGTATAGGGAGAGAAGGTTTGTGGTTTTGGGAAAAAACAACCTGTTGAGATTCCTTGGCACGTGGAGTATCTTTTAACTGAGTCTGGGGGTGATTAATGATGACCTGGGATCATATGTCATCCGTGAGGCCATTGATAAAGAATTCCCAGAATAAAGTATCAGAAATTCCCTCTGTTCTGAAAAATAATTTCTCAAATGTAGGTATAAACTCTTTCATTGTAGTTGACTATTTCAATTTGGCAAGACCGTCGAGGGAGTGTGTATTAGTGTTAAAAAGGTCATAGAGTTCAACCAAAAACTAGGTCCAAGTCACATATCCTTGGCATTATTTGCGACACCATGTCCACCATTTCAAACTTTCAGGAATCATCCAAATAGAGGACATCATAATGAAGTTTTGCCAAGTCATCAATGATTCCATGCAAGGACAAGTAGTGTACCATTTGAGTGAGCCAACCAGCGGAATCTGAGCCATCAAATTTGTTCACCTACACTCCTGGAAGACAAAGATAAAGATGAAAATGTTTGGAATGAATATGGTGATAATTGGAGGAAGTGGTACCTTATAGGTTAGAACGTTGATTAGATGAAGAATGGATGCCAAAAATGGACATTTTTTCTAGGATCTTGGCAGAAAATGAATCAATTTGAGACTCAAGGTGGCATTCAAGTTGGATGGCAAGGTCAGAATTGAGGTGCTTCTTCAATTCCACTCTGAGGTGGTAAATTTGGGACTCAATATGGGTAACTATGACATTTTCAAGTTATTGGTTGTTAGTGTGGGCCATGATGATGGGATAACACATGAAGCGGTGATAAATAAAGGTGGGTGCAAAGGGCAGGTGGTTCCATGGAAAAAAAAGGATAATATATGATAGGTATCACTATGATCAATATGAAAATAGGAGTCCAATGTAATAGGTCCCAAGTAGGGGTGTTGGAAAGGGGGTCGAGATGACAAGAAAAAAAAAGGATAAATTGATAGGAATCATTGTGATCAGGATGAAAAAAGGATTCCAATCAGATAGGTCTCAAATAAGGGTGAAGGAAGCCCTCAGACTTTTTTTTAACTCCCGTGGATTTATAGTCTAAGTTGAATAATACTGCAATGTTGAAAGGACAAAATTTTTAATAGGACAAAATGTGTAGTAATTTTTCAACCAAAATGCAGGAGGTAAAGTTGCATGGAAATATATCTTGTCTTTGTTTTTTTATGTTTCCTTCCTAAGGGTTAGGATATTCAGTGTTTCTACAAGCAAGTGTTTTCCCTATGCTATAGCTCTTTGATATAAGTGTGGGGCCCTGCAATAGTACTTGAACCGATATCCTAGGTAACCAACTAAGGAGGAAAGACCATACCCTTAGTTGTACTACCCGACAACCCAAGTACTAGAGAGTATCTTCCCAAGTGTTGTTCTCGGTGGAACTATAGTAGTCAGGTGACCGATCGATTTTTCTATGGAGGGATTCAGGAGATCTAGGTCGATCCGTATACACATGTTGTCTAATGCGGTACCACTGGAAGGGGTACCAATAGGTATTGCAAGGGTGGCCAACAATGTGTGCCTAAGTACCACATTGAGTTCCTACATGTATGCTTCCCTCACCCTAGATTTATGTGTTGAACGACATACCTTTGTTGATTTAATACATGGGAATACATCTCTACCCTGAAAAAAATTACCCACGAAAATGCTTTGTTACCACTTGTAAGGTACCGTATCTATTATAATAGATGAAATCATAAATATTGCAGAAAATAACAGTGGAACAACACAATAGATGAAACCACAACACGAAAATAATACCTTTATTGATAAGAAACAATGTTCACTTGCCTCTTCTAGGGGGAAAACTCCAGTGAAGAAGAAATGTATTACAATAATTCTCAAGAAAATACTTATCATACCCTTGAATCCTATTTATACTAAATCTATCTGCCAAAAGAACAATCTAGAGGAAGATCATGTAGAAGATTTTTTTTTTAATAGGTCTTCTTACATTGCACTTATTATGCCTTATTACTAGGCCTTATTAATATTGGTCTTTACTACATGGAAAATATATTATTCTACCTACGTGAGGTGTTAGGTAGGTTAGGTCCCTAACATTTTCAATTCAGCAGTAAGACCACACTAATTTACTTCTTCCTGCCAATGTCTTACTCTTATATTGATTTATTTCTTAAGATTTTATCTTTTCATAAGTACTTAGAACATTAATAATTAATAGAATTCATTCATATATGGTAAAAATGAATATGCAAAGTGGGTATCCAAACTGGACTAAAACCCAAGCTTTATTACAAGAATAAAAGTGTGTCGATCATGAAACTTGTGCCACACAAAGAAATGTTACAAGGGAGATACATCTTAGTTTACATCAATAATAACCTATGAGAAAACACAAATAACACTCTTCCATTGAGTGGCCCTATTCCCTTTCTTCGTTACCACAATGAAACCAAAGAAAGTCACCTCCCCTTCATGCTTCATCTATGTGACACCTCTGGCCCTTACCTTAAATCATTTTTCCCCCTTCCTTTATTCAGAACTCATTTTACATCAGAACTTGCTTCCTCCCAAATGGTCTTCACCTTTGTACATATAGGAACCCAACCTTTGAACTAGCGTGTCTCTTGCCTTGGAGATGATGTATTGTTTGGTGGTTTGTCTAAGGAGTGCACATCCCTTAGGTGAGTCAGACGACTGACCTAAGCACACCCTCCTCTCTTACATAGACTCATTCCTTTTACTTGGGTTCCCAATTCATGTCAACAACCAATTGTTAACCAAATGATCTTCAATAGATGGTTAAACATGTGTTGCATGACATGTTGGTCTAGCTCTCGTTGGCGCTTCGAGCCCTCATGGTGACCAAACTCACCCAATATATGTATTCCTTTGTTGGATGGTTGGATCAAGTGCTCCATATGCCAAAACATTCAACTGACACCCCTTCCACTCTAGACAATCTATCATTTTAGTGATGCAATCATTTCTTCATTTGCAAAAGAAACAATATTTTTTCCACGTCTTTCATTAACTATCATGCCTAAATTATGTTGTAAGCCATATTTGGGTGGAGTAATTCCCTAGAATTTCACATGCCCAAGGAAACTCAACTCTCCCCTATATGAATAATTTTGTCTTTTCATTCGTACCAAGCATCCTACTTTCTTGATTTCATTCATCTCATTCTGCAATAGAAGTGTGCATGCTCAGGCTTGGTGCACCAAGCCTTACAACCTCCCCCACTCCAATTCATTTTTGTCTCAAAAACTCTATGAAATATGTGATTCCCATCTTTTCCTGAACTCATATCTCCATTCAAAACTAAGTCCTCTAGAAACCCTAAGTCTTATGCCATTGGAAGCCCCAAATTTCTATCTAGTGGAAACACCAAGTTTCCCTTTGTCATTTCACTTCTTCTATCTCATGCACAATATATGCCCGAAGTAATTCTGACCATTTCACTTGTAGAATGAATTCCTTCCACCCAAATTTGTTGCATTGACCCATGTGCTAACTGTCAAATTTCCAAAGTGTTGAACCATGTTGACCTATACCTTGCACCCTTACCTCGACCATTATACCATGTCTCGATACATGTCAACCCCCAAGTTTTTCACTGGTTGGGTAATCAATCCAACCATTACGTGTAGTGCTTAAGATTCACTTCCCTGTGTCAAACATAGTCTTTGTTTTAGCAATTTTTTCTCCTTATCTAATCCAACCATTAGGTGTAGTTCTTAATATACACTTCCCCATGTCAAACATAGTATTTTTGTTAGCAACTTTTCCTCCCTCAAGGTCAACGAAATGTTCTTCTCCTTCATCGAAAATATGTTACGTCTTCAACCCAGCTCCACAACTACTTCCAAGATGCTAAAAAAATGTATGTGCTCCATTATGTTGATTATTTTCCTCAACAACCCAACAATTGTTACCTTCATCATGGCAGAGAAAAATGACAACCATCCTCTAACTCATGAAGTATTCATCCTTAAACCTCTTCTATGACACCTTTCTCCAAGGCACCCAAGGTGGCATTTCCCACTTCATATGCAGTGTGCCCACTCCCAACTGCTCAATAATGAAGGTACTCATGGAGGCCACCACCAAGGTTTTGGGTGAATGATGTGTCTAATATATGCTTTGTGCATAAGTACATAAGGGCCATTCTAACCTCCTTCCATGACAATCCCAACTTCTCAAGTAATTCTAGATGAAGCTCAAAGTCATAGATCCCCATCCTTTGTCTACAAAAGTTTATTATCACTATGGGGTCTCGCTCTTCTCTTATGAGTTCCTCCACATCCACCAAGTTTGGCTAAGTGAGTGATTTCATGCCCTCCTTTATATAAAAAATTAAATATTTTTGTTGAAGTGATTCATTTGACCAATGCTCCTAAAATTCATTACAAACCCACTTGCAACATGGTGATTTGAGCTATGTTTCCTATGCGATGACTTTTACAAGTGTTGTGATGGCCAACTTGAACTCATCCTCCCTAACATTATTTTTTTCTAGAATCATCTATTTCTATTTCATCATGTCACAAGTTTTGTCTACGCTTTTGAAGGTTCCATCAATCAACCTGATTGCAACACTTATGGGATTTCGTCCAAGCTTTATCTTGGTTTTCATGGGATTTTTCCTAGAACACCAAGCAATTCTCATGTGGCATGAGACAATCCTTGGAATACTTGAGAAAATACTTACCCAATATAATCACATGATCATTTAGCGAAGCCACCATCAAATTCCACTATCGCAAGCTACTCATGTCTCTCAATGGTGCAGAATGAACCACTCCTGTCACTGATTTCAGCTCTGAGTTAACCACCTTGAATGTAACCACACGCCTCTCAGACTTACAATTAATCAATGTAGCAGTCTGTTCACTTATGAAAATTTGAGTAGCATAGGTGTCATCTAAGGATTCCATCTTAACCCCACTCACTATCATGTCCAAAAAAAAAATTATGACTTCTCCATCTTGCGAACAATATCTCCAGTCCCTTTCCTTGAACTCATCCAAATGCTTCATGAACTCCTCTAACCCTTCCACCGTTACATTTGATTTTTCTCACTGTGGTTGGATTACTTCTTCAAATGTTGCAAGCTCCTTGTTTGTAGGGTGCACTTGGATTTTGTACATCCATTCCAACTATTCCTTCAATGAACATTTTACTGTGAAATGATTAATGTTGCACAAGAAATAATGAATTATCCTACCTTTATGATCAAGTAATTTGAATTTCCTCTTTTTCATGAATTCACCTTTTCCTTGGGAGTGCTCCTTTGTGAGTGACCCCACCCTCTATGAGTTCAAAGATTCAATTCCACACATGAGATATTTTTTTCATGGTTTATGTCGTGCACCGACTTCCTTCATCATCCGGAAAAAATTTGTGAAACGGTGTCATGAACACACTTCACATATGATAGAAATTATGTCCTAAAGTGAATTTGGTTGTTCCATGATGTTATCAATGGTGGAAATGGATTCCCCCTCCTTGGGAAATTCTAACTCAAAGACTTGGAAATATTCATCCATTGAGAGAGTCTTCTATCTTTCATCCCATGAATCTGACCATGCGGTGACCGACTTTATCTTCTCTAATATTTTACTGGTTGCTTCCATGATCATATATAATTATTCATCAAGGTTTTTATTCACTATGTTGTCCATCATCAACTCCATCATATGTTTTTCACTCTTTTCACACATATATGTTGTATGAAATCGTTGATGCAACTCTGATATTGTGCTCCCTTATTTCACATCGCATAACTTCCTTTGCAAAAAAATTTCCATCCAAAAAGTGCATCCCCTACAACTATTTTCACTGAAGTAGTGGTGAAGAACCAAATATTCTCTAATACTACCCATCACGACCCTAAAAGTGGTGAAGAGCTCACCAATTTCTCAATAAAAAACCCTAAGTTGTCCCTCGCTTAGCTTCGTGAGTTTTTCACTCTCATACCAGCTGTCATACCAGTGAATATCTCGGGCAAATGACTGAAATGCTCAATGTATCCAACCACATGAGGAATTGTAGATAATCAACTCGATGGAAAGACAACACTGATCTACTTGGCCCAGACTATATCTTAATATTAAATTTGTTTATTACTTTATATTTTGTGTTTTCATCTATACTTAAAACATCAATAAGAAAGGGAATGCATTCAAACTGACTAAAAATGAATATGAAAAGTGGATGTCCAAATCGGCCTAAAACCCAAGTTTTATTAAAATAACAACAATGTGTTTATCATGCATCTCATGCCAAACAAAGAAATATTACAAGGGATATTGTTATAACCCTAATTTGCACCAGACATGCTTACCTGGCCTCAGGCCATCTCGAATTCCTTTTTTGCTGAAACACTATTGAACAAATCTTCTTAAAAAACCCTTTTATAAAGCCCCACGTGCCCTGCTCCATTATTGCACATGTGTACACGCTAGATGACCCAAGATAGCCTACGTGTACCTACAAAAGTACGAAAAAAGGAAATTCACTGACGGAACACACAACTTTGGGTAAGTTAACTAAACCTTTCGACCATGCATGGCTGGTCATTCGACCAAATACCTAGCTCCTTCTAACCTATAAAAGAACGAGTAGGGGTCCCATTTGAAAGGAGGAAAATCATAGTAAAGAAACTATACNNNATCGAGCATTCCCTTTGTCCCAACCTTTAGCCATCCTTGTGCAAAGAGAAGTATAGAAAAAAGCAGTTGGAAGACAGTGAAAGAAGATCCTAGTACCAGGATCAAGGAGTAGTAGGTGACATTATCATTGTAAGGTATCATTGTGAAGTTAATAAAAGAATTGATTTTCCCGTCTTGCCATATGAGATTGTCATTATTTGGATATTGATTGCTCCATTGATTAAATCT
>CBVK0101647422.1:0-13178 GCA_900067695.1 Picea abies
TGGTATTGAGCACAAACATACCATTCAACCGATAGCCTCATCATAGCCACACATGCTATCTCATGATCAAATCACGAGCACCATTATCACTATCAATATCATATGATAGCATCAACTGCATCATCTCTCAAAACCATGCTTCATCTGAGTAATCAGGCATGATGCTGAATAAGTCACTCACTCCACAGAGTGATACACGAACCATTATTCTAATCCGAACATATGTCCTGGAAGAATAACTATTCCAACAGATGCTGGAAACCACTCCATGGGATACAATGACCATTCTTCTAATCCGGACATAAGTCCTAGAAGAATAACTGTCCTAGACCATTTTCCGTTTGGAGAATGTCTGTCCACCAGCACATTGACTATCCATCTAGCTGGTAATCATTTCCACCACTACTGATAGTCTTCATGGAAATCAGAACAATTCCATTCAATAGAACAAAACTATGTCTATCCATAGTAGTACACAACTACTATCCAGTGGTACACAACCACACCAAGTAGCACATGACTACTTAACCAATAACACATAGTCACAACCAGTGGAACACATCCACTATAGTGGCATACAACTACTGTCCAAAGACATACAGTCTCCAAAGTAATCATATCATCCGATATCAACCTAAATAAAAATATCATGATACAAACTGAGTCATCTAGGCCATTCTTCCACTCACATATGTGAGATCTAGGAGAGAATCTACCCTCAGAAAGTAAAACATCAGCCATGGGATATCTGGACTATTCTTCTCAATCATAGAAGAATAATTGTCCCTGATTTCTAAGTCTGTACCATTCACCTAACCGAGTCATTCCTCTGACACTAATCATAGTGAAACCTAGAGAGAATGAGTTTTCCCTAGGGAATGCATGTCCCTGATTCCTGAACCTGTGCCATTCACTTAAATGGGCCATTCCTCCTGCAATAATCATATTGGAACCTGGAGAGAATGAGTCTGCCATAGGGAATGACTGTCGAAACCATTTCCTAAGGAAATTATTGTCTTTCACCAACCTCCACAACGAACCATTCTTCGAAACTACTCACAATTGTGAACTTCGAAAAAATGACTACCTGATGAGGCAGACCATTCTACTCGACCACTTCTTAGAGTGACTTCCAAGAAGAACAACTGTCCTAGAGAATTCCCCCACACTGGCCACAATGGGAATCACTTCCTATGGTACATCAAAAATCTATCGAACCATTTTCATTATGAAAATGATTGTCCAATCTAGACCTTTTCCTTATATCTGCATACATGGGTCTCTTTCTGGTATAAGATTCTTTCTCAATTTTCCTTATTTGGGAAGAACAATCTTTTACATGTAAATTCCAATCCATGGATACTGCATGCGGTATATATGGTTTACTGAAACGAGTTGTCGTCATAATCTTCTCCCTCCTTCTAGAAGAACTTCTAAATATTTCAATGCTTCCATTAGTAAGTCTTTTTCACATTTTCTTACATACACTATTCTTTATCACGACTTCCATTTATTCTACTTGATTTCTTCTAGTGGGTTCAAACCAAGTTGGTAGTCTTGTGATTCTCGGTATAATAACTAGTTGTTCTAGCTTTTCTTTCTTTCTTGGAATCTTCATGTTCTTCCTCATGTTTCTCTTTAGCTCTTGGGTCCATGGAGTCTTCTATAGATTCCATGTCATTTCTTCTTGAAGATTCCAACTTCTCCCTTTCATCATAGGAACATAGATGTAGATGGACAACCAATGATACTTAAGGCTTCTTTTTGAAGAAGACTTATTCTAGAGTCAAACTGAACACGTGTTTCTTATCATGGCTACTACTTTCATTGGGAACATGGATAGATACTTCATAATTCTCAATGGATCATATCATTTAGGATTAGCTCCCTTCTAATCCTTTCTTGATACATGAATGCATCCTCTTCTTTTGGAATTCTGTAATCAACTCCCTCCATCTAAGAGAGTCCACACTTCCGTCTGCATCCTTATTGCCTTCTGCAAAGTGTCACAAGTCTTTTTATAATTTTCTCTTGATTGCTGACTTATTTCTGTTTTGACTTCTTCTAGGTCTCTTCAAGTTTGATTTTTATTTCGGCCTATCTGGCACTTGTTACTTATATAATAGCTTCCACATGAATCGTTACCAAATATTGTCAACATACTTCACCTTTTCTATGTATATTGCTTGACTTGTAGTCATCGTGATAACAATCCTTATCTTGTTATTCTTCCATAGGTATTATTTCACTTGACCATATTATTTTCTAAGAAATAGATATACATGATATGTACAGGAACTATGTAAACATGGTATGTACAAGAACTTTGAAGAATATTGTTACCTTGACTTAGAAGAAGAAGTCTGTTTTGTCTTGCTTGGATTTCTTTGAGGGTTCCCTTTCTTTGGAAAAATTTTCTTCATATGTTTCCTTCCTTTTCTTTAACTCAGGACACAGGTTCATGTAGTGACCATATTTTTGACAGTTGTAGCATTGTGTCTTTGAAATATCCTTTTCTTGATTTGGTTTCTTCCTTAATCCAAACTTCTTCTTATTCCTAAAATTCTTGAACTTTGTTGAGAAGGCTTGATCATCATATTTCTTTTGGGATTTCTCTTTTGCCTTAATCCTTGATTATTCTTGTACACAACAAACCCAAAGTTCTTCAAATGTGGGATATTCCTTTCTTGTGTTCATGCTTGCGGAAAATGCATCCCATATCTTGGGAAGGTCATTGAGTACTATATTTAATAGTTCATTTTCTAAAATTATTTCTTCAATAGCTTGCAGTTGATCTATTAACTGAGAAATTATTACAAGGTATGATGTTATGTTGTCATCATCATTCATTTTCATGTCACGAAGCTCATTCTTCAGAATCATTACTTGTCCAATTCTTATGACTGAGAAGAGGTTAGTTAGGGCATCATACATCTTCTTAGATGAGTCAATATGAGAGATGTAGGGTATCAAGTGGTATTTTACAGAGTCCACTATGATACTCATAGCATTTATGTCATTGTCCTTGAAATTCTCCATAACTGCAACGTTCTAAGGTTCCTTCTCTTTTCCTTCTTCAAATTGTGGTTCCACGATCTTTGCTTTCATGATATCTAACACTTTTTTCTTGGCAAGGATGAGATTAATCCTTGTCTTCCATGCTCTAAATTTAGAATCCACTTCTAACTTGTTTTATGACTTCACAAAGTAAATCATGACTTCTTTGACTTGGTCAACCTTTGACTTTGATTTGGTCAACCTTTGATTTTGACCAAAAACTAAAACTTGACGTCTTAGCTTGCTGAGAGTACCAAGAGGTGCGCTAGGATAGGGTGCACTAGGCTATCTAGAAATTAGGTCAATCGCTTCACTTAAGGTGCCTTAACAAGAGGGTTAGGGTTTCATTGCTACAACATAAACTTTGACTGCAATAGCAACTATAACTGAGAAAATCCTCCCAATCTATCTTCCAGTGATTAGACTATCCAAAGATAGGGTGGGCCCATAATCTGTTAGAGAAAAATAGGTGTGCTCGTTTTACCATAGACGATATAGTAATATTGTCACCCAACCATAGGTCGAAGCCACCCCTGAGCACCTTAACCTTGACAGAGAATAATTATGGAAGAAAACCCTAGGCCTAATAGCCAATCAAGGTAGTGTATCACTCTCTAGAGCTAGCATACCAAGAAGAAATTCCAAACCATAACCAAGAGAAATTCCAAGCCTAAAACCCAAAATAAAAGTTGTAGTAGCTGCAACTGCAGCTATTCTCCAAACTTGCACACTTACTAAATTTCTGCAGTTACGGGATGTGTGTGTCCAGGTGAGCTCTGGAATCTTGTATTTATACTACTCTTTCTTAGTTGTCTGAGCCGACTTCTCTTTCTGGAGGATAAAAAATCAATATTAATTATTTTCTTTAGCTGACTTGTCTTCTAGGGTTATGTCCAATGCTTTAGGGTTTCTTCTTGCTTCCTAGAATATTCTAGTCTTGTCAGGGTTACACATGGAGGTTTAATACCTCCTTCAACTACCATAATATCAACAAAAACTACGATCATCTCGTAGAAGCAAGTGCACCTGAGTTACAAATTGTACTCAAGAGGTGCATCATTGACCTCCACAGAAATAGAGACAATCTTACCACCTAAGAAAATGGGTAAGGTAGTGATAATCCCATGGGGTTGGAACATATGTAGATCGAATTCTTTCAAAAATGTTGTAGATGTGTTGAGCTTTGGAGAGCCAAGGGACTTCCAACAAGACATAGACATAATGTAAGTAGAGGCTCCATCATCAATCACAATGTGAAAGATATTTTTCCCCACCATTCTCACTTTGATTTGGAAAGTGATTTGATGGGAAATCCTATGATGAACCTGATTAGAATAAAAGGTTATCAAATTTGACTACGAGGGAGCAACCCCTCCTATCACAGACAATAAGGATTTCCACTGTGTTGGGGAGCTTTGAAGGAATTCAAGTGCAGCCATGGCACATGGTTCTTGGGCCAAGTCTTCAACAATGTTGTAGTTGTGGGAAACTTGCATATTTGGGTTGTGTATCATTTACCGAATAACACCCTTTGGGGGGAGGATAAGTGTTTCAAAGGATGGCTTCCCATATGAAGAGGGCCATCAGGTTGGGAAGAAGACGATGGCTCTTGAAAAACATGAGTATGATCATAATTGTCATAGTTCTTGGCTTGAGTATGCAAATTGACCATCTGGTCACATATGAAAATTGAAGCATTTGAGGATGACCCCTCATGCTAAGGGGTACCTGCCATGCCCCCTTGCAGAGGGACATGATTTTCTACAACCATGTGTTGAGGTTGAGGGGGGAAAGGATGAGTTAGGAAAGTAGGTTGCTAGGGGGCCTTGTGCTAAGACAAATAATGATGAATTTTATCCTTTCAAGGACATTGATGGGTAGGATGGTCCTTCACACAAATCATGCAGGGGAACCGATTCTTATTCTTGTCCTTTGTACCCTCCCCTTGATTTTTTTGGGTGGGAATGGTCCTTAAATTAACATTGTAATTTTTCTTTTTGTTCCTCTTCTTCTTTCCTCCAAGTTGCTTAGTATTCTTCAGTTGCATGGATTATACCGAATTCACCTCGGAGGTGTGAGTGGGGACTACTATTGTTTGAGCATTAGAACCACTAACTGATGGGTGTGATGGAATGGACACGTGATCCATATGATTAGTTAACTATCCCAAAGTGGCATGGGATATAAAACCCACTACACCATCCATGTGGGGTCCTAGGTTTGGTTTTCTAAGATCTGTTGATGGCCTAGGATCATGCGGGATAATATCATAAAGAGTTCCTGGATGGAAGTAAATCAAATATAAGTGTTGGGCACACATGATGGCTTGCTCTTTGGTATCCACCCCGACCATAACTATGTATTTGGAAATGGGTGGTAAGATGGACTTTGTAAACCTCTCCATTAGTATTTTTTTCATAATATAGGTCTTGATCATACTACATCTTCATCTCCACTCATGTATATGATAAAAAATGAGAGTGGAGGTATCTTGTCACAAAGACGTCAAGAGCTTTTTTGTAATCTCATATAGTATGGGAAATTGGTAATGAGTTAGAAATGTCATCACCAAGTTGTTAAAATTTTTAAAGGAAGAGCCTTTTAATTCAATATATCATTTGGCGACACTTATGGTCGAGAATATCTAGAAAATACGCAACCTTACACTATCATCCATTAAGGAATTTGATGAAGACCACAAATGATATGTCATTATGTGCATGGAAGGGTCTTCTCTTGGATTTCCTTTGAATTTGGGCATGTATGATGGTATCTTAGTAGGCATGACTAGCCATGAAGGGTTATGGGAAATATGGTCATTTGTAGGAAAGTAAACAATATATGAACAAATTAATACTGGGAGGAAGATGGAGTTCCTGAAGTCCCAGATGAACCTTTTGGCCCCCCTACATTTGTGATGCCGTAGGGTTGTGGTTTTCCATAAGGGTAAGTTCCCTCAAGGATGGTGGCACTCCCAGGAGCATGAATCCTCCCAGGGCTAGACGTTTCCCCAAGGGGATTTCCCAAGGGGTAGTTTTATACCCAAAATGAAATGTTTTCCCAAGACTAGTCCTAGGGAAGAAACCCCCAGGACTGAAGGTATGAATAAAGGGATAACCTCCTCATTGTGGAAATTTACCCCCCAAGGGGTGTGCCCTGAGGGAATGATGTGCTAACCCATGGGAAATTAAACCCTCCCAATGTATTACTTCCCCCAAATGGAATAGGGACAACCCCAAACCACTAGGAAAGTATTCAAAATGAAAACCAACACTCAACAATTTTGCGCTGCTCATAGGAATGTTGGAGGTGGAAGGAATTCCACTCCTGATACTCAAACTAAGGCTCAACCCCTCAATGGAAGAATATTTAGCTATGGGAATTAGAACAGATGGCATGTGATTATGAATTCTAGGTAGAATAGTGGATGGAAAAGAGGACACAACTAGTGTCCCCTAGATAGAGGGAACTGTAGAAATAGGCATAGATAGTGTAGGTCGAATGGTGCTCAGGGATGGTAATGTGGACATCATTAGGATGCCCTTAGTCCCACTCACAGATGGGATTGATGGCTTAGCCACACTAGACGAAATATTTGGGCACGAAATTGTGTGAGGGTCGCTAAACAAATAAAAAGGTTCACTAAATAGTTCCTTTACTTGGACAAGTATGGGTGTGTTTGGATTAGTCAAAGGAGGGTTACAATTGGGTGGAGGACTTTGATAAACCACTTCCATTTCAACCAAACCAATATCTTCAAACCAAAGATAGGATTGTTCGAACTCACGGTCACCCATCCCGCGCTGCTCGAGAGGTGGTTGTACCTCTGTGATGGGCCCCACTCCTCCTAATCGACAAGACCGATACTTTGATTCAACCATAGTAAAAATGATATGTGAAAATCAAAACACAATTCAGCCTAAGGATGACATAGATTCATAACTAAAGAGCACACCCTTAACAAATATAGGAAAATAGAAAGAAAACTAATGGCTCAGGGGGCCTTTCGAAAACCAACCCTATGGGGGATATGAAGTCCCCACAAGATTGGCTAGCAAAGGTATGAGGAGTAATTATGATGAACTACATGAAATATCCATGACCGGTACAAGTACTCTTTATTAAGGTGGGCACCCTTCGGGGGAAATGATACTATGAACAAACATCTGCCCTAGGTACTATAGGCACATCCCACCTGAAGTCACCTATGTAGCTACCTAGGAAGGGTCACTAAGGATACCACTAGACAATCAATGACTGGGAGAACAGTTGTAGGTCTGACCACACGTAAGGGCAGGATAACTAAGCTCGAAGCTTCGAAGGTGTTACCTCACACAGAGGCATGGTGCCAATGAAATCCTCGTATCTGTAATAGTCGAAGTGATACTGCAAACACCAAAACAATAAGAGAGGGGTAATCTCCCTACTTTCCCCGATGCAACCTTGTGCTTAACTCCTATGTTGGAGGAGATTCTCGACACACTGGTTGCAAGAATGGGTTTTACACTCTTTAATAACTTCTAGGTTTTTTTTTGGTGGCCTTGGAGAGTTCACTCTCTAATCCTATTCCAAGGCCCTAAGCCTATCTAATGTTGGGTCATTAGCAAAGAAAAGAGTCTAGTTAATTTTAAATTATGAAATCTTTTCTTATGACTATTTTTATGTCAAAAGGAAACAAATGAAATTTTTATGGTGTTTTTGATTCTTGACCCAGCCAAATCAATGCAAAGATGTCAATGCAATTGTTCAATTCGATGAATTCTAGCTATGGGAGGGGAAACATACCATTTTGTTTGTAAATATTCTTCCCCAATGGAGTTGCCAATTCTATTATGGAGAAAATCTCACGAGTGGATAGTAATATCTCCCTAAGATCTACCTAATGATCCTAGATAGACAATGGGATATAATTCTATGGATTTCTTTTAGACTCAAGCAATTTGACTCACAGTTAACCTAAGAAATGGTGGGATGGCATACCTTTTCTTGAAGGTTGTCCTTCATATGTCCTGGCTACTGCAGTCCTGAAGTTCTAGCTCCAACCTCGACAACCCGCTCCCTGCACACAAGAGACACACAATGCCTTACTAATTCCCTTTTTAGTGTTAGAATCCTAGATCTAGCTTGGATCTAACCTGATCTATGCTAACATAAATTAGATCTGAACATTCATGCATGAAATACAAACATTCATTGGGAAAAACCAATGATCTATTAATTTTAATAATGGAAGTGCATCAATGCAATAACTCTTAGTGTGGATGCACTCCTCTTTTCCCCTTGATCCTTTCTCCTCCTCATCTCTTCAAACAATCTAGGCAACCTGACTGCAACTGATGTAGATGGAGAAGCACCTCTGAATTTTGGTAGCATAGATCTATAAATGATTCTTCCTCCTCCTGCTCAAGATTGTATTTCTTTATATAGATTATTGGAAGAGGCTTGTGAGAGATTATAGATATTTTAGAGACCAATAGAGACTCCAATAATGTGAGTTCCAAGCCTCATGCCACAAAGAACCAACTCACCCCTCACTTGCCTCTTCAAAATTCCACAAATCTAGAAGCTTAGAAAGGGTGTCGCTTGTTGTGAACTAATGAAAAGGGACATGTCATGGGTTGTCACATAGATGACCAAAGATACCCCTAAAAAATTGTCTAAATATTGAGCTAGATCTATTTCTTTCATTTAATATTTTTTTGTGTTCTTCTATGACCCTGTAGGGTGGAAATTAAGGTTATAACACTCGTACCATGGTGGTCAACACACTAGGTCAACTTGTGGGAGGCATAACTTTTTCATACGAGCTCCGATTGATGCACGATATGCACCGTTGGAAATGTATCGGAGTGTAGAACACCATCAAGGGTGTGGAAATAGGTTCTAAAAACCATAACCCCCCAAAAATCCATTTAATGCCTCAAAATGGATCTGGAAGGTTCCAAACCCCAATTTTCCAAACTGGGACCTACCACTAAAATGACCCTGCAAGTTGATTCCTCCAATTACTTTGAAAGCATCAACATAGATGAAACATAATATAATGATCCAATTTGTATCACTCTATGATGATGATATTCATCGCTTCAAAGAAAGGAGAAACCAAGCAACAACATTCCACACTACCCATAAAATTACCCCAAACATAATGAAGGAGAGAAAAATATGGTTGGAGAGAGACACGAGGCGTCAAGCGATTCTTGGGGAAACCTAGCCATGATGGGAAGGACAGTTTATATGCTTCAAATCGTCAAGGAAAATTTATGGATGCAGTGCACCAAATGTCCCATCAACGCACATAAATCCCATAGTGAAAATTCCTTACAACATAATTATATAATTTAAGTTGTCTTATATTTGATGGTATATATCTTAGTGTATATTATAGTTAGTACAACATAGTTGGGTGGATGATGTTTATCATGAAGGAATGTGTTTGAATAAATTATGTTTAATGGAATTAATAATATTTGTAGTCACTTTTTAACCCCCACCCCACATCTCTATGGGTAGTGTACACACATGTAGATCCCCCACCTCACATCTTTATGGGTGGTGTACTTGTACACTCTCCATGAAGATGTGTGGTGAGGAGTGAAGATGTGTGTGTACATATCCTATAAACACATCTTCACCTCCCATAAGGATGTGTTGTGGGAAATGAATACGTGTATAGATACCTCTTTTATTTTTAAACAAAATGGCTATTTGTATTAGTCAAAAAGTGGTAGCATTAATTGTACTGCAACAGGGCATACAAAGCATAGAGACATTTTGTCTTTCACGGGGGTCTTAAACAATTCTACAAATCTACTTATACACAATAGAAACCAAATCTTGCAACTATACTACTTGGAAAACTATCACATAAGAAAAATGTAACTAAATTTCATATAAACAACATAGAAAAAAAAGATTCACATCCCATTTTGGGCAACGGTAACAAATTCCATATGAATGGAAGGACCTAGGTGTTCTATGTCTTCACCATTGGGTTTTGGATTCAAGTAGTTTGGAGGGATCATCGTTGCAATAGGGATGCTGACAAAGGAGAAAAATAGGGTTATGATACCATCAACAACATTTGGGGAGGCCTTGAATTTTGCACTTTTCCCCCAAAGGATGCAAAGCGTTGTTGTTACTTTTATGTTCTATGTCAAGGAGCACTAAATGTGCATGCAAAGGTCCTACAAGGTCCTTGTGGTGCCCCAATTCCATTAAGTGGTCAAAGAATTAAGGGTGTCCTTGTTTCCATGTGCTATACGTGCCTCATGGGAGGTTGTGAAATGAGTCATTTGTATTGTGAGCTCATAGCCCCTAAAACCCTTTAAGATAGCTTCAATTCTAGGAATTTCAAAAATCTACCCAATTTGAAATTTTCACCTCACCTCATTGAGGTCACATATTTACCACATAGAACTTTCAACCTTAGGGTTGAACTAAAATATTAAAAAACACACATGCAAATATCTCAAATCTATCCTCCATTAGTGTAGACAAGTTAAAGTGTGTAAGCACCACATAATACTTCAATACTAGAGCAATGCAACAACACTTAGGGAATAATCTAAGCAAGTATGCAAATATAAAAATCACATTCATTAACATTGGAAATATAACAACACATTTCATATTTTAAGTTTCATCTAAGTCATGTCAAATCACTCAAAATTTTGACCTTGTTGTCCCAATAAATTAACGTATCAAACAACCATGAAACTTGCTCAAAACATATGAAACTATATCTAAAAAACAGAACCACAATAAGATAATTTAAGGAAGCAATGGTACAACTCCTTATTATCACAATATTAAGATAAAGTACAATACCTCATCTTTGTTAAATCTAGTAAATCAAGTCCTGCTTTATCCCAAGTAAGGACTTCTCTAAAGCTTCCCAAAACCCTAGCTAGGACATCCACAATTACTACAAACTCTAACCAATGACAATAAGGTCTAGTGAGGTATCCGACCTAGCTATACTAACCTCTCTAAGAGCTCAACAAGAAGTTACCATCACACCAACTTTCCAACCCTTAGATCCCACTCATGCCTCACAAGCTTTAGTCTCCACTTGCATCACACGAACCAAGGAACCCTAGCACAAGTATCTCATAAGCATTATCAATCTTACATGAGTAACTAATTGTTCTTACGAGATCCTCCAATATCTAGAATCACACCAACTATCACATCTCTGGGACATAATACAAGTTATAACAAAGACACTTTCCTCCCTTTATACTTAATTAGGCCAGTGGGGAAAACAATAATACATTGATTTTTATGATCCAATGCCTTAAAAATGAGAAAAAGTCAATGAATACAGTCCACTTCGAGGGGGAAACCTCCTATTACAATATATCTAATTCAAAATACAATATGAGATGAAATAAAATGATCCTAAGACTAGGTCTCCTTGGTATATATATATGATACAAAGGGTACAATGAAGGGTTCTAGCCTACATACAAATATAACACTATAAATGTAATAATTCAATATCTAGGGATTAATAAGGGGTTTTATACATAACATGGGGCTTTGTATAGGGATTAACATGCCCCCCTTCAAACTAGTGGTGTCCTCAACAATTGACTAACCATGGGTGTTTTTGTAAGAAGAAATCATCTTCCCATGTCACCTCTTCCATTGGTAGGTTCTTCTATTTGACAAGGTACGATGTAATTTCTTGATTTATTAGCTACTTAATCCTTATTTCAAGGATTGTTTCTAGTTCTAGTATGATTTTGCCTTCTTCATTAATCTCTGGTAAAATAGTTTTGACTGGGATCTTGTTTCTGATGACATTCTTTGAGCAATAAACATGGAAGACTGGATGTACATGTGAAGATGGAGGCAACTCCAATTTGTAATCCATACTTCCAATCCTTTACAAAACATTATAGGGGCCATAATATTTGGGTTCTAATTTATTGTCCTTCTTTTGTTGCTTGAGGAACATATGTTTATATGGTTGTAGCCTCATAAATACCTAATTCCCTTTCACTGCGATGTTGATGTACTTGTTGTTTCATCCTATTTTGTGCCATAAACAAGTTGTCCTTCAATAGTTTGAGAACCTCTTGTTGGTTCCCTATGTGGTCCTCCATTGCTTGAACCTTTGTAGTCTCTTTCAAGGGTGATGTGATGGATGAAGATGATATCCATAAAGTGCCAAAAATGGGGAAATTTTTGATGAAGTATGGAAGGATGTGTCGTACCACCATTCTGTTGATGAATGCAGCTATAAGAGACATCCTCCAGCTTACAAACCTATGAGATGTGGAATATAGCAGCTATGTGAAGTCTTACTCTCAACTTACAAACTTGAGAGAAATCCCCTAATAAAGGGTTCATGGTTCCAACCTGGGACAGGGCTAGGAATGTAGATATGGCCTCCTCCATGACGTGAGAGAGAAGAACTCTAGATGATCATCCAGTGGAAAATCGATTTGTTGAGTTAGGACGTGCATGTGGCCGAGCACAAGGTTAACGTGGGAAATCCCAAAAGAGATGGGCACATCATCATGTGAACAAGAACTAAGATGATGTGATGGCCTCCTCTGAACATCAACAGAGTTGACGAGAAGACTCCAGATGATCCTCCTATTGGTGGAAGTGGGAAAGCAGATCTGTAGAGAAGACATGCCTATGGACTAGCACAAGTGAATGTGTGAGGACCTGGATCATTTGTGTAATGCAGTGAATCAGGTCCATGGCATCTCTATGGATGCGCCCCTAGTGGATGAGCACTAGTGGGTGTATCAGATCCTTTGTTATATATTGTTAAAGAGTCAGACCTACCTGTAACCCTAGTTATTATGTAAAGGGTACAAGTCGGCCCTATGTTAATATGATTAGTATAAAGAATATAATTAATAATGTGAATATTAATTATAATAATAAAGTATATTTGAATTAGAGAGGTTGGCCCTGTTGTGCCAATAAGACGTCCTTGCTAATTGGTCAAAGTCTAATATAAGTAGGATATGATTCTCCATTGTAGAATCATATCCTTCTCACATGTTTTGGAAATTTCAGCAAGTACTTCTCTTTGGCAAGGGTGCACACCTCTCTTGGGCGCTAGTCTTCTAGGGATTAAGCACCCTCTTGTGTGC